>JANTPZ010144191.1:0-33341 GCA_025593235.1 Vachellia pachyceras | reverse complement strand
AAGTAACCTGAAAACCTCAGTTATTTCAGCTGTACGTTGTTAATGGCTTAGTGAAAAATCATTAACATATTCCTGAATAATGCCGTTCTCCTTAAATACCATATGGTGGCAAGACAAACGTTAATGAGTGAAGGGCCATAATCACTCCTTGCCCATGAATCGCTGGTATAACAAGTTAGCTCTAGCCACAGTTGTTTATTCCAGAATCATTTAACTTCACATTATGACAATTCAAATTTCTCCCAACTTGGACATTATGAATTTGAATGGTAAGTTTTCAACAATTAAATGATATCACACCGCCATTGCCTAAAAATGTCTAGTCGATTGTTAAAATATCTAAGAATCACATGGAGAAACCCAATTCTCACTCAAAACGGAAACAGAACAGTCCGTTAGAAACCTACCAAGCAACTTCACGAAGAAGAAAACAGCAGTAACTTATCTTTCAAATTCTAACTAAAAAGCACAAGCACAATATGGTAAAAACCATATTGGACCATTGATTTTGCTCAAATCATTTATATTAATTCAATTATTATCACTGACCAAACAAAAACCTTCAACTTAGAAGGAAACTTTACAGAAATACTTTGATAAAGGAAGAAAATGTGCGGTTGGACTTGAAACCAAAAAATTAAATTAATAAGAAACCAAAGATCCAAACTCCAAATCCTCCTATCAAGCAAAGAATGAGTAGGTCAGGGAATTCCAACAGCAAAGAAAGATTATCAAATGATCTAACATAAAGATTTATAGAGAAGTACAAATTTCATGAAGATCCACAATCAACATTTTATGTTGCCATTAAATCCCTTTCCACGTGTATTAAGTACAATACCATGAAACATGAGGAATGGCCTATTGAAATGATATCACATTATTTAAACTATAACATGACAGTGACACCTATATGATCTTAACTAGCAGTACAGAAGTGCCAAAACAATTAGAATAATACCTTACACCACCCTCACTATGACCCGGCTTATTCGTATTGCAAATATTGCATTTGGTTCTCTTTGCCCAGTTGATATTGCCACACCTAATGAAACAAAGAATACAGATGAAGTAAATGCACATGCAATGCCTTTCCTTCAATATTCAAGTTTAAGAATAGTAAAATTAAGATATGTGTAAGAGGCATAAACCCAATCATACAAAATCAGTGCATGATGATAGAACTGGCCTTGAAGCATGCAAGTTTCACTAAGCTCCCAACAATATATTTGGCCAAACAAAAAACTCACAATAATATGCAATATCAGATAAAGATCACATATTATAACAATCAATATGTCTAATTAAATCTATAACAACCAACATCATATACCAGTCATAAACAATATAACTCATTCCTCAGTATGATGCATACATGGAAACATGTTTCGTTGGAATTCAAAAACATTGGCAATGCATGATGAAATGCCATAAGGACAGGAGTAATAAAGAATGGAATTTCAATAGCTGGCCCAACAATCTAAGCCTAGCAAAGGAACGCAGAAGAAACAAAGAAATTACAGGTGATGCTTGCCCCAATTTGTCATCATCAGACAATACCCAAGATAGAAGTCAATTATTTAAAAAAAAAAAAAAGAACAAAACCATGCACCAATGTTGCAAAACGCGAAAAAGCAGTTCTAACGAGTCTGTATCAATGACACCAGAAATCATCACTCCTGCTTTAGCCTTCCTTGAAAACATAGGTCACAGTGCCTCATTTATACAGATATCTATCTCCATCCAACACCGCTTTAACTATCTTCAAATTGCTTGATTACAGTTTCTCCCAAGTTAAGTAACACCGAAAAGGACAATTGAGCAGAATGTTTATCTCACATAGCACAAAAAGGCAGTAGTTCTCACGAGTTGGCATCAATGGTGCCAGAAATTATCACACTTAATTTAACCTTCATTGCAGACATGGGGCATAGGTGTCTCATACACACATATACAGATACCTTCCCACACTGATTTACCCATCTTCAAATTGCCTGATTACATACCTCCTAAGTTAAATAGCACCAATGTGGATAATTCCATTATGTAACATCCACATGCTATCATCAAAACAACAAAACTTAAAAGTACACCACAAACACACACACACACACACACATTGTATAAAAGTTAAAAGTGAGAACATTGCTATTATGGGGGAAATTTTAAAATCCAACAGCAAACAAACACCGAATCAATGCTGGTTTCAAATAAATCTGATTATATAGAAATCCAACCAGAAAATTAGAGAAAGAAAAGAAAACATTATAAATAGCCATACATAGGACAAGGCCAATCGTTAGGACCAAAGAGTCCTCCACCAACTGGACGACCATTGCCCCCAGAATCTTGCCCTGTACGTCCCCTACCACGGCCACCAGCCCCTGCAACACCAGCAGCACCAGCAGGACGAGCACTTCCACAGCGATTGCACGCACCACGAAATGCAAAATTCACATTGGAGCAGCTGCTTCGAAAATACAACATGAATCTTTCTACATTGAATCATATATAACTACTGAAACGGTGAACAGAAGGGCAAGAAAGAGCTGCTCACCAATCTCATATCACAGACCTTGTATTCGGACACAACCAATCGCCTTCTTGTTGCCATGCTTTGCCTGAAGAATCACTTCGACCTCTACCTCTCCCATCACCTCCATTCACATCCATGGTAGTTTCCTCCAGTTCACCAACGGTACCACCAACATTTGGTTCAGCAGCAGGATTATATGCTTGATCATCCTTGCTCTTTGACTCTGCTATATAAACTCCAATAATACTACCATGAAAATCTTTGTTGTTAAACCATTCAACTGCAGCTACAGCAGCATGTGGATCCTCATATGTCACAGTAGCATCTCCCTTTGGTTCATTAGTCTCCTTGTCACGATATAACCATATCTTTGGTCTCCCTGTACGTTTATCTTTCTGCCAAAAATGGAAAACAAAATATGACTGCCAGATGGAATTAGAGTGAGAATGAGAAGGGGGAAATATGAGAAGAAAGGGGAATTTAGGAAAAGAGAAGAAAATGAGATGATGACGATAACGAATATTAAATCAGTCACTGATGTAGAACAGATGCAAAGAGGGAAAGAATGGAGAGAACAAGGGAAGAACAGAAAGGAAAGGGCAAGTAGCAGAGGGAAAAAAATGGAGAAGGGGGAAAAATTAAGAGATCATAAGTGGCTGATATTCTCTGAAATATGATAAAAAACCTAAAATTGAATTCAATTTCTATTCTACTAATAAGGAATAAGCGCATGCACACAAGCCCAACAACTTCTAATAACTTCAATCCTACTATATTCTTCAGATACCTCTATTCTTTTAAAAAAATTGTTTTCCTACATTTACCTGCAATTCCTAATTTGTTGAATAATTAATGTTTTATCTCTTTTAACCATCCATCATCACTTAAAAAACCAAAACCAGAGTTCCTTATAATCCCCGTAAACATTGCCATCACAAAACTCCTCATTCTCCCCTAACTAGAGGAATGAGTTATTAAGGGGTGCTAAGTGGGGTGAGCTACTGTTATGACCCAACACAAACAATTGATAAGTATTTGAGAGTAAGCTCTCATTGTTGTGTGCGTTACTGAGAAAAGGGAGTACCATTTATAGGAGCTGGGGGGATCAATCAGAGAGCATAATCAGCTGATAAATCAATCAGACTTAATGTAGTATATTCTATCCTGATCCTAGGCAACAATTCAGGAAGTAAATAAGGAAATAATCAAATTGAAATCTGATTTCTAACACTCCCCCTCAAGCTGGAGAATATATATCTATCATTCCCAGCTTGCTTCGAAATCCTTCAAATTTGACTTGAGGAAGAGGCTTGGTCATGATATCTGCAACTTGGTCTGCTAACCTCACATAATCCAACTAGATGATGATACCTTCAACTTTTTCTTTAATGAAGTGCTTATCAATTTCAACATGTTTTGTTCGATAGATTGGGTTCTTGGTCATCTCTATACTTGCCTTGTTGTCACACCAAAGGTCTAGGGGGCCTTTGTATGGAATTCTTAACTCTTTTAGAAGTCTAATAATCCAGATTCATTCACATACCCCAAGAGCCATAGCTCTTAATTCAGCTTCAGCATTGCTTCTAGATACCACGGTCTGTTTCTTGCTTTACCGGGTGACAAGATTGCCCCAAACATAACTGCAATAGCCCGTTATCGATCTTCAGTTATTCACATATCTAGCATGATCTGCATCAATTTAGATCTCTATATTTCTGGCATTTCCCCTTTCGAAATAAATTCCTCTTCCAAGATTAAGTTTGAGGTAGCTTAGGGTTACGTAAACAGTAGTCATATGTTCTTCCTCAGGGTGTATAAACTGGCTTACTACTTCAACCGCATGACTAATGTCTGGCTGGATGTGAGTTAAGTATATCAACTTACCCACCAATCTTCTATACCTTTCAAAGTCTCCAAGTACTCCTTTTGTTTTGACTTTAAGGTTGCATGAGTCATCCATTGGAGTTTCATCTAGTTTCACTCCGAGCATATACTTTCGTTGTGACACGTTGATCCCTTTCCTAGTCCTTGCTACTTCCATGCCAAGGAAGTACCTCATTTGTCCTAGGTCCTTGACCTGAAATTCCTTTGCTAAGGCATTCTTGAGCCGGGTGATAAATGACTCATCATTTCTGGTTATGATTATATCATCCACATACACAATCAGAATAGTTATCTTTCCATCATCATGCTTGACGAATAGTGTATGATCTGCCTGCCTTTGAGTATAGCCAAACTTCTTGACTGCTTTAGCAAACCTGTCAAAGCACGCTTGTGGAGATTTTTTCAAGCTGTATAGAGATTTGTTGAGTTTGCAAATAGAGTTTTGAGGAGCGTTAACTCCATCCGGGACCTCCATGTACACTTACTCCTCTAAATATCCATTCAGAAAAGCGTTCTTTACATCCAACTGATGTATAGACCAATCAATGTTGGCAACCAGAGACAAGAGGACTTTGCTGGTGTTGAACTTCACCACTGGTGCAAAGGTCACTTGATAATCATTTCCTTTAGTTTGGGTGTACCCTTTCGCAACTAACCTTGCTTTATATTTATAGATGCTTCCATCTGGATTAAATTTAGGAGTGAAGATCCATCTGCATCCCATTGGTTTCTTGCCCCTATGAAGGGTGGTGATCTCCCATGTCTTGTTTTCCTTTAAGGCCTTCAACTCTTCTTCCGTTGCTTGTTCCCAGTTAGGATCAATTATAGCTTGTTGGAATGCATCCGGTACTTTAATCTGTGCACTATTCACCACAAAACTCTACACTCTAGTAGATAAATTGCCATATGAGAAAAATCTTTAAATAGAATGCGGAGTACAAGCTCTTATCCCCTTTTTAGTGCAATAAGCCAACCTGATTCATCAGAATTTGGCGTCGGGTTAGAGTTGTAGCGTTGCCTTGGAATGTTCTAAACTCTATGTTCTAATTAGGACTAGAATGTCCAGCTATCCCAGTGTCAATTTCAACATTAGTTTCCACAGTTTGGGGTGTGTTTGGGGAGGCTGGGGTTGCAGGTTCATGCTGATTTGTAGGCATGGGTATATTTGGGATTTCAGGTTGGTTTGTTGGTATGGGTATGTCTGGGATTTTAGATTCCGTGGGATGTTCAAGTTCCCAAATTAGCCATTCTACACCATTGTTCTCCCCTTGAATTGGCAATTTGGGGTAGTAGGCATCACCCTCTTAAAAACAGTATCTTTGGATACAGTAAGTCTGCGAGTAGTAGAACAAGAGCACTTGTAGCCCTTTTAGGTTGAAGAGTATCTCAAAAAGATACATTTGATGGCCCAAGCACTTAGTTTACCCACATGTTGGTTAGACACAAACACTACATAGCCAAACACTTTTTAGGGTATAATGGATATGAAAGGGGAGGTTGGATATGTTTCAAGAATGCATTGAATGGGAGTACGGATGTCAAGGATTTTGGAGGGCATCCGATTGATGAGGTACGCAGAAGTTAACACAGTATCACCCCAAAACACATTTGGAACATTTTGTTCGATCGTAAGGGCTAGTGCCGGTAAAACGGGTTGGGCCCGCGGGCTGGCACGGGTTGGTGGGCCAGCCCGCCTAACCCGTTTTTATTTTTTTTTGAAAAAAATATATATTTTACGTATTTTTTTTACATTTTTTTCATCCTAATATTTTTTTACAAAGGGAAAAATAATATTAAACTCTTTTTTTAGGAAATTATTGAACACTTATTCATAGAATTTGAAAGAGAATATCATAAATATGCAATCTTATAGAAAAAAATTGGGTAAAAAAAGGAAAAAGAATTTATTTTTTATTTTTAAAAAAAATAAAAAGGTTGGCGGGTTGGCGGGCTATGGGTTGGGAAATCCCAACCCGCCACCTGGCGGGCTGGCCAATGTTTCAACCCCATGATCCTGCCTCTTACTTCCTCAAAAACATTGGTAAGACCCAGTAGGAAGTCAATTGTACGGTCCTTTTCAACCAGTAGCCGGAAATATTGAGCATTATCAACATCCTTCCATGGGTGAACTTCGAAAAGACCGAGTTGTTGCCATATATGCATCAATGTGTTGTAATATTGAGTCACTGTAGAGTTGCCTTACTTCAAATCTCTAAGATGCCTCTTCAATTGAATAAGAGCTGCAATGTTGTCAAAGGTGGAATATGTGCATTTTGCTGCATCCCATATTTCTTTGACTATCCTGGCAAGCAAATAATCTTCACTAATTTCAGGAGTCATAGAATTGCATAGCCAAGTCATTATCTGATTATTTTCTGCAAACCCTATATCGAAATCTAGAGCATTCGGTAGAGGCTAAGGTGCTTGTCCGTTGATATATTTCTCCTTTCTTCTTCCTCAAAGGTACATCAACACACTTTGTGACCACTGCAAATAGTTGCTGACATTGAGTTTATGGTTTATGACCATTGTTTGATTCTCTCTCATAGTTGCTACTTCTTGGGCCATCTCTGATTTGGTTGAAGGAGTGGGAGAAGATGTGTTGTTTGGAGTTTCAAGGTTTGTACCACCAACTAGAGCCATAGGATTTAAACCTATATTGATTGAGTGCCTTGTAACAGATCCGAAAAGAAGAGGGAAGTTGGTCGGATTCATTTTTCTGGGCTGAGGAGACAACGGCGCAAGGGGTTTAGTCGACGCGTGGCGTTCGAGAATAAGGAAATGTGTTGGCGCGTAGTGTTCATACGCAAGGGTTGTGCCGACGCGTGCGATCCACGTGTAGCTCAAAACGATGTCAAACTCCGGTGAATGATCGATCGATGGCGTCTGCAACGGCTGGTGATGGCGATGACATCAATGGACGTCCCTGCAGGAAGCTCCCGTCAGTGTGTGTGATTCATGCACAACTCAAATCGGTGTCGAACTCTAGTGAACAGCCAATCGATGGCGTCTGTAGCGACTGGCAACGACAGTGACGTCAATGGACATCTGGTCTAGAAGATCTTACTCCATTGCTGACTGTCTCTCTCACGTTCACTCTCACTGTTACTATCTTCATCTCTCTCTCTCACCCTCGCCGACTCTTTCTTCTCAACCTCACTCTGTTTCTCTCACTCTCAGCCTTTTGGAGAACGCAAGATTAAGTTCCTACTCTGATACCATATTTGAGAGTAAGCTCTCATTGTTGTGTGCATTATTGAGAAAAGTGAGTACAATTTATAGGAGCTGGGGGATAAATCAAAGAGCATAATCAGTTGATACAATCAATCAGAATTGATGTAGTATATTATATCATGATCCCAGGCAACCATTCAAGAAGTAAATAAGGAAACAATCAAATTTGAATTGTGATTTCTAAAAAAAGAAAACAAACACAATAATGATATTAGTACTCAAAGCCTTCTCTCTTAGTGAAAGAAAAGAAGTTACAATCTGTGAAGTGACTCTCACAGCCTCACCTAGGATTTAGCTTGATGGAACTAGTACCCTCCTAACCTTAATTCACTCAAAATATGCCATCCACCCTTTGCCAGAGGCCATGGCTTAAATAACCCAAAAAGGCACACGACACATCTCACCAGATACATGTTATAGCAAACAAACCTAAAGGCTATGGCAAACTCTATAAAACGATCCTTATCCCCAAAATAGTAGGAAATAACTAAGTCAACTTTGGAATCTCATAAAGCATTATTTCCGTATGCTAGCAAAGTGTTATGTTTCCTTGTGTAGGTTTGACCGACAATTGGGGTTCTAACATATACCTTTCTCCAAAGCCAATTATTGAGGTGGGAGAATCAATCCACTTAAGATCCATGTAGGACAACAACTCAAACCACCTAATTCCCAATTAGTCATTAGTGCTTGGAGAGCCAACATTTCACTGCCACATTCAACGACTCTTTACTTGATTTCCTTGTTGGTTAAAACCCTCTGCAAGAAGTCCTTACCGGCTAATTTTGACACCCATTGATAATTTCCTATGTATGATGGGAACCCTCCCTCTTAAAACTACCTATTAATGTTTGAGAACCATCTCACTTAAATATCCCTACAAAGTAATCATACTACTTATCTCCGTTGGTTATAACTAAAAGGGTCAAAAATCCAAACTTCTGAATGTGGTTTAGCAAAGTATCCCTTCTCAAGAAACCCATATTTTATGAAGTAACCAATTACGACAGTTATTGGCTAGAAAGCATGGGTATTGACACAAACATAAGATATGACGCTAAAGATATCAACATAACAAAATTACAAGTGTTTAATTAAATATAATTTAAAGCATTGTGTAGTCTTGTGTCATGTATAATACATAAGTCCAATTTGTGCTAGACATGAACTAGGCCTAGTTGTTTTAACGTTAGGAAATCAAGTTCATGCAAGTTGAGACAAAACCATTTCATGTGCTTACATCGTAAACTATAAACCATGTTGGAACAATAGCTTCCACAACTAATCCAAACGAGCACAATCTATGCTTCATAGGTTGATGAAGCACCACAATACTATGCTGCAGTTGTGATTCATCTGTGCTTACATCAAGTTTGGAGGAACATTGATACTTTTCTTAGTTGAGCCGTAATCTTAAATTTCTTATAAATCTTATAGTAATTATTCCAACATTAGTATGTTTGTTTGATTCTTGATTTCTCCCAATGGCATTTATATAATTTTTTCCTAAAACAAAACAGAGACTCAATATAGCTCCAACACAGCAAATTGGGGCTTGACACAATTGGCCGCTAAAAAGGGCCACTGACAACATTGCTTGCACTGAGATCTATAACCATATTGGCCCTACCAACAGTAAATTTCGATTTAAAGAAAGAAGAAATAAATTTAAAGTCTCTTGTGTGAGTACCTTAGTTTCTTCCATAAACTCAAATGTTGTAAGAGTTTGAGACATATCCTAACAATTGCAGGGACAGAAGAATAACTAGGACGATACTCGCACTAACTCAGTAACTCCATACCTTCAGTAATCCAATAGTGCCGAAATATTCAGCCAACATATTTTCATCTGTTCCATAAGGCAAGTTGCACACATACACAGATCCATTAGGAGGAGTAGCTTTTCCAGGATGGCTTGACATGTGCTCCAAATTTCATGAAATCAAAGAGCTAACAGCCACCAAAGAGCTCTGAAAAAACATGCAAATGGAAAATTGTTTACGATAAAGTGGAAGGACTAAATTTCAGCAGGGTCATCAGCATGCAGGCACTTGGACACAAGAAACTGGAGATAAAATAAACCAATCAATCGACCAATGTGGAAGACAGACTGAACACTCATCCCTCACTCAATTCTTCTTTGGCAAACTAACTAGACGTGTTGTATTAACAGCAGACTGTAAATTAAATGTTTTGTCGAAGATATCCTAAAGTTAAAATATTGGATGCTTTAGTATGACACTACAACCAATTTCCAATAACCCCTTTAGTCTTGTATATGTCACTCAACTTCACATGATTTGGCAAATCAATAGCATTATAAAGACAAAGCAATGTATTCCACTCAACGTTTTGCCAAGACCTTGCAATTCGTGTTTACGGATTGATATTACATTGTTTTGAATAAACCTTTTTCAATTTAAAGGGAAAAACCACAAAATATCACCAAGTAGGTTCATTTACTGGATCAAATTACGAAGAACAAACAACTAAAAGTAAGATTCATCAGCTGGAAGTCTAAAGTTCTTTAAATTCAAAGCATTATATGAACAAATTAAACTTAAGCACAGACTGAAGCCACATTCTTTAATCAGTTTGTTTTGGGCCAACCTCAAGTAGTTAGCTACTCAACAGGACAAATGGGTACAAAGGATTAAATTAAATAGATCAAAGGCTAACATCAGATACAGTTTAACGGAGTCAAGCCTTTTAATCGCCCGCACATTGAAAAGGGATAAACACATAGCTAATAGTAAAACATCAGGAATAACCTCGAAGGCCAAGCAATATCTGTCTCCCCGCACAGATTAAGAAGACAGGACACGGGAGAGCAAAATATCAACATGAAATGAGAAAAGGGCCATAAGTCAACAACAGATTGCACCGAGTAAGATGAGGCAAGGATGCAGAGACAGCTGAAGATCCATTAGGAAAGGGATGAAGTGAAATCGAAGTACTTACCTGAAAGCGGAGAAGAGATCGAAGATACCAGCAGCAAGGCTAGAAATCACCACGTTTGGTTAATTCTCGCTTTTCCTTTCCCGTCTTTCTATTTTTTCCCTTTTTTATAAGATTTTTCTTTTTCCCTCTGTTTATCAATAGTATTTTTGTCAATCAATTTCTCTACGTCGCCTGTGCAGTATCAATACTTTTTTTTTTCTTCAATTTCCCTCTCTTTTCTGGCGTAAAATTCCCACTTCGTTGCAAATAAATAGCTATTTTTAAACTTTGAAGAACGATACCAATTTATTTATCATATCCGTCTGTTTTTATTCTTCCTACTTGCTGAACATTTGTCATAACTATGTTTTCTTTTTTTTTTCCCCCTACTAAATTCTTGTATTGCGAGTGAGAACAACTTTTCAGAACTAACGTGAGCTTGTAAATAAGTTTGAGATGTTGCATATGAACCTAAAGAAATAGTCAAATAGGCTTTAAACATAGGCCCGAACCTCAATAAAGGCTCTGCATCCTCACTGGCACATAAACTGAAGGATTGGGCTCTTATACCACTTGTGACTATCTAGCATCCATCCCTTGTAGATATTATCCTTGTTCGCATATATTGTCCTTGTTTGTGGGGAGGATGTTGGGCTGTTACAAATAGTATTAAAGTCAGGCCTCCGGTCGGTGCACCAGCAAGGAACTGAGCCCTTTTAAGGGGTGGATGTGAAGATTCACATTGGTTGGGAAGGGGAACAAAACACGCCTTGTAAGGGTGCGGATACATTCTCCTCAATAAAGTATTTTCTGAGTAGCTGCTAATACACCCATGGAAATAAAAATCATGCTTTTAGTTACGGCTACAAATAGGGATAATATTTATGAGGGAAGGACGATGCATTGTTACACATTCCCACTTGGTATACCTTATAGCCATATGCTTCTTCTACCAGACCAAAATGCCCTCACCCCCCACCCCTGCTTCCACCCCACCTTATCATCTTCATCCCCTTACCCCCACCCAACCTTTTATGCCTCCATAATCCATCTTCCTTTCATCATCTCCATCAATGATCAATAAGCTTAATCATCTTCATTGCATTCCCCTCTCTCTGCCCCATTCCTCTCTATAGTCATCATGGTTGTTCGACAAAGCCACAAAATATTACAACCCCATAATTAGTAAATTTTATGGGAATAGGGCAAAATCACAAAATTTAAGCACCAAACCAACACTCAAATTAGTTCTTTTTTGTGAATAATAACAACCAGACCCAGATTACACTCTAATACGCCTAATACATGACAGACCCACTCTATCCTCTTCAGAATCTGCACAATGTCCTCCAGGGGAGCTATCCAGACAGTTTTCCAACTCAATTGTTCTGAGCTCAAGGCTGCGAGCTTGTCAGCACAGAGGTTGCCTTCTCTATACACATGCTGGAGTTGAATCTGCCACTGTCTCGAGATTAAACTATTCATCTTCTGCTGTAGGTGGACATATCCTGTAAGTCTTTTCTTCGCCATAATCACTTGGATAATTCCCTTGGCATCACATTCAACAATTACCTGAGAAAAACCCATCTCCCAACATACCCAATTAATTCAGCTTCCGTCGGGTCCTTCCCTGGCAATTGAATAGTGAATCCCCTAATCCATTTACCACAATCCCCCCTAATCACACTTCACATCCTCCGTTTCCGTTCAAAGCGCTCCAGCCATCCGTATTAAGTTTGCACCAACCTGGGGGAGGAGGTTTCCATTAAACCAACCCAATTCCTCCCTGATCTCGTGAACCAGATCAAATGTTATTACAGTAGGCTCAGATGTTTCAAGGTTGATATTCTGTGGTTTTTCTATTTTACTAAAAAAACTATTTGAACGGAAAATAAGAGGGAGAGAGAAAGTGCTTGGAGGAGGTAATTCTTGCAATACTATAAGGCAAAACCCTTGGTCGAAGTCAACCATTCGATTGTGCAAGGAACTCCACTGTGTGCACATGACAGCATAGATGTCACTATCTTAAGATCAACTTCTTTGTCGCACTGTTATTTCCCTCCTCAAATTCTCCTTCAAAACTTGTCAGCACCATGGTCTGCGGAGGGATCCGACGCAAGATCGCAAAGAGATCAATGCCTCTTGGGTGGAGGTGGTGAAGAGGGAGGTGAGGAGGATGGTGAAGGCTGTGCTAAAAGTCATTGGTTTACGAGGAATAGCCCGAACAAAGAGGGGGAGGTGATATGGATGATCAGATGGCTAGAAGATGAGTTGGATGTGCCAAATTAATACATGTAACTGTCAAAATTGATGGTTTAACAATCAACGTTGGCTTAGGGAAAATTTGCTCCAATTTGGAAATTTTTAGGGTAATATTAAACCGAAAAAACTTTTAGATACCAAATGCTCAGCGGAAACTTTCGGGACAAATTCACATATTATTCCTATTCACAACCTTACAAGATAAAACTAATTAAAAAGTACCCAAAAAGAAATTGGGTTTGAAGGATTCAGATGGAAATGGCGGGGGAATAAGGGCTACGATCCATGGATGAATTCCACTACACTAGGTTGCAAGTAAAAGGATGATGCAATAGGGGACCAATAACACATTAATGATTATGGGCTTGTTGGGAGAGGCCGTTTGCCTCCCCCAAAATCCATTTTTACGCAAATCGAGATAAAATTCCTCTAACATATTTACCTCGGAATCTGTGATTAGCATTCCCATATATTCTTTTTCAAACCCAAGAGAAAATGTAAGGCTTCTTAGCAATTGAAACATGTGAGAGGTCAATATATTTAATTTTCAATGTAACTTTCAAGAGAGATGTAGAGTTGGTAGTAAGTTTTAGCCCTTCTTATTTAATAAGAAGGGTTTTACAGATCAAATGAGTAGGGTGAGTTCCAAAACTATTTTTAGTTGGAAAGGAAAAGATCGACATTTCTTTAAGGATGCATTTTCTTCTTATCATCAACTGATACAAAAAACCAACACATCTAGCATCTTTTCAACATATACATTGTCTCACATATATATTGTGTGTGTTTGGGAAGTCTGTTAGAAGAAATGAGTTTACAGATTTCGAGGTATTTTGTGGATTTTAAGATAATTTTATGGATTTCGAGATGGTTTTTACAAATTTCGAGATGGTTTTGTCTCGACTTATGTGCACCGTTTGGGAAACAGTGTTCCTAAACAAGCACATTATGGCAAGTACACGTTCTACATCCAATACCTAGAAGTATGATAGGGGACACATGTATAATAGCTAACACATGAAAGTCGAAAGATATGAATGCATTAAGGTCTATCACATGACATAAGAGCTAGCACATGTGATGTAACCCCTCAAATTTGAAAATCGCAAAAATGGACAAAATTTCTTGAAGTTTAAAGCCTTCGTTAATGGAAACACATACTTTCCCCAAGAAAACGAGACTTGTATAGTTTAACACATAAAAAAAACTTACAAATAATTAACCTTAACATTCCTTTTTTTAGCCAACCATCACTCAACATTCCAGCATTACTAACATAACCTTTGCAGTCCTAAAATACACATTTTAATATCCAATTATTTTAACACCAAGTTAAATAAAATGATAATAGTTGGAATCACTAATATACATAATTCATATAAATTATAAAAATCAACATATTTATTGAATTGTAAACATAAATTGAATAAAATAATAATACCCGTTTGGTACACAGAGGAAATTTTGATGGAAGTAGAAATGAAAATGTGTTTTAAAGTATGTTTGGTATGCCTATGGAAATGAGATATAATTTTTAATCAATATATATTTTTTATGAAAAGACTAATGTGCCCTTGTTTTTGAAAAAGGAAGGGACTTCTCCCTTGAAGCAACTAGATAACACCATTAGGCGTCACCCTTTGCTTTCTCATCTCACTATTTCCTTTTCCTCCATATTCTCAATCGAAAATATAGTAAAAATTGAAATACAAAAAGGCAGGATATCTTAACAATAGTGTCGTCATCCACCATCACCGCATTGAGAATATTCTAACAAAAAAGGCAACAGATTGAAGAAGAATCACCATTCACCATCACCTTGTCAGCCATCGTCTTTCACTGTCCTCGCTAAGGGTAAGCAATAGGTGGGTGGGGCGACCTTGTGGTATAGCCCACGGCCCACCCGTTTATAATACACAGGTACGAGGCACCTGGTAGCAATGGTTCAACCCGTTTTGATCCATGTAAGTAGGTATGGGTCAAAATGGGTGGGTGGATGCAGGTTGCGGGGAACCCAATCAAAAGTTGCATTTTTTTTAAAAAATGAAGAAGAGAAGAAGATCAAGTCTGGAGCTTGGAACTTTTAAAAAAAAGCCAAGTCATGTAAACAAAACTAGTGAATCAGATCTGGAGCCCGGAAATTATTATATTTAAATTTTAGTGAGAAAGAGAAATTAAAACTTTCAAAACTAGTGAATCAAAACTAGATCAACTCGGTGACGTGTGGTGGGCTAAGGCAACGATGCTAGTTGCGACGAGTGTTGGGCTAATGGACACTTGGGGTTGGGACGAGTGGTTGGCTATTGGCGATTGGCAAGTAGCGATGCTAGAGGGATGGGACTGCAAGCCTACAACCTGCGAGTCCGAGTGGGGATTGGGGAGGGACTTGTGATTGCATTCTGCGTGAAAGGGTGGAGTTTTGATAATGAGGACTGAAGGCGGTTTTAGCCGAGGGTCAAGTTTTTTTTATTTAACTAGAGGAGTGTGGATGATAAGAGTGAAAGTGAGGACTAGAGCCTTGAACTCTCTAAAAGGGGGATTGGGGCTCAGAGGAGTGGCTAACAGTGGGTGAAAGTAAAAAATAAAAAAAAAATGCTAAAAGGTGTATAACGGCTGGGCATGGGCAATCCGTGGGTGAACTCGTGTCCCGCTTTGTTTATGGAGCACATTACTCATTTTTGAACCCTCCTATCACAATTCCAATCAGGTCGGGTTTAAATGGGTTCAAAAGTAACGGGTCAGGCTAAGGCAGGCAGGTTGGACTTTTTTTGCTCACCTTAGCCTTTGCCTTGTCTCCTAGTCATCACCATCATTGCCGTTGGTGGAGGTTCATAATAACATTATTACTCTTAACAAGCTTAAAGGGAGAGGATGGAAGGGAAGAGAAAATAATTACCTTCCCTCATTTGTTAAAAATTTTGGAGAGGAGAGTAGTCAAAATTTACTTTACACTTTATACTTTACCCCATTTTAGCCCCCTCCAATTGAGGTCTTTTAGAGGGGAGCTAAATTTTGAGTTAATTTTACCCGTATGTTTTTCTATCATTCCACTATTGCCGATATAAAAAATATTATTTTAATTAATAAATATATTGTAATAAAATGAAAATATATTCTAATACAAATATATTATTGTAAAATTGTTGAAAATACATAATTATAATTAAAACTATATTATAAAAATTAATTAAATATTTTCAAAATATATTATTATAAAAAATAATTGAAAGTATATTATTGTAAAGATATATATTATAAAATAATTTACAACGTAAATATATTATCATAAATAAAAATATTATTAAATTTAAATAAAAAATATAATTATAGATACAAATATTATTCCATTTCAAAATTTATTTTTATTTACTATAAATGAAAGTATTATTACATTACTTATAATTAATTTTTGAATTAAGTATTTATTCTTAAATTCATTAAAAATAAAAAAATTATATAATTATAATTATATTATTAAATTTATAATGAAAAATATAATCATAAATAAAAATACATGAATTACATCATTTAAGTATAATATTATTAATGCACTAATTAGAGTTATTGTGTAAATTAGTTTATTTAATATATAAATTAATATGTAATGTTAAGATAGTAAATTATTATCAATTCTTCCATTCCATCCTTTTCTAAACCAAATAAGAGACTATTAAAATATCCTTCGTCAACTTCTCTTCAGCTAAATCAAACAAAATTATCACTTTCCAAGCCATTTCCTACCATCCCCTTCCTTGCTAATCCCTCCCTTTAAACCAAACACATCCTGAAAGGAAGGGGATATCCCATCATCCATTGTCGTCGCTAGCTTCAAGAATAAGATGGAGGGACAAAAGGGTTAGAGGCTGGGGGTTTGGAACTCGTTTCCAACAATTTTGATGGAACACAGTTTAATGAAAGTGGGTTCAATGATACCAAATACCCAAATTTTGGATCTCACTTCCAATTTCATTTATAATTCCATCCTAACAAACGGGCATGATGCTGTGTTCACGGGAAAGCATTCAAGCGGTAAACGCTTAAAAAAAACAGTTAAATGGGTGCCCATCCGGACCGAAACCCATGGATTTGCGAATAGCCACCGAAACCTCAAACCCCCCGGAAGTTGCTGGGAGTTAAAAAAATGGCTCAAAATCATTGCAACCCAGCGAACCAAGTCCTCCGTCACTGTATAACTGAAGAAACGTCAAAGCTCCCCAGGAATGATCCACACAAAACCCTAACCAAACAATCTAGGTGATGAATGTTCATAAGCACCAACCCCTAATTCTCATAGACTTTTCAGAATGATAGATGGTGGTGACCATGCAGCAGCAGCAGCAGCAGCAGCAGCAGCAGAATCCCTCTGCACTGGTGCCACAGCTCAACAACAATCCTCACTCCTCCTCTGTCACCACCGCCTCATCCCTTAGGTCGCCGCCTTCTGCAACACCACTTCCCCAGTCCCAGTTATCCTCCTCACTCCCTCTTGTTGCTCCTCTCTCTGCTCCCCTCCGCCAAACTAATCTGCCATCACTGCCACCCGATCATGTAATTGGACCGGTGGTGCCCATCGCGGCCACGCACCCTTCCGGTGAGCCGGCTTTGACAGCGGCACCTGCCTGCCCGTTGCCTAGAGTCCGACTCTCAGATATTTCCCAATATGACGGAGCTCCGGCGGGGTCCTATGTCAGAGCAGTGGAAGCACTGTCAGCGTCTTTGATGAGGCATAATGCAGTCTTGATCGAATTGGGCTCCGAGGATACTGCTCTGATGAGGTGCGGATTAGAAGGTTCGAGATTGTTCTTTCGGAGCAGGGCCCATCTGGGTGGTGGGAAGGGAAGCCGTGGGTTTCACCTGTACAGGGCAGGAAGGTATGGGGAATATGGGCTCACATAATTCTCTGTTAATATGCGTACGAAATTCGTCATGCTTTTCTTTCTCTCCTTCTTCCTTATTTTGGCTATTGTTATATTGCACGCGGTTTATAGAACCTGGAACATTGGCGCATTGCTCGGTAGTTGTATTCAATTAATTGGATTTATCTTGGCGCATTCCTGTAATTTTCCTTACACAGCTAGAAGCAGAAATGCTTGCTTATTTCAATTGAAACTTATCCCACTTGTAAATTGTTTTGTATTGCTCGCTTTATACCTTCGTCATTAGTGTTTTACTGTCAAGGAGTTATGCATATGTTTTGCACATTTTTAACTTTACATGCATCTTTATCTGAAAGTGCCAAGACCTTTGTTGTTTTGAAACTATAATTTTTTTCTTTTTTCTTGTTTATTTCATGGCGGAGTGGGGAAGGGAGAGGCAGATTTCATGCAATTTTCTGATTGTTTAAACTTTATTTGAAGGCTTCGACATATTTAATTTGGGCTGGATGATGTTTGCTGTGCCGACCCACCTAGTGGGACTAGTGAGACTAGGCTTTGTTGTTGTTGTTGATGATGATGATGATGATGTTTGCTGTCATTGCTTCTGTCACTCCTATAATATTTCCGTCCGATCTGTTTTAGGGCTTTGGAAGACTGGGATTCATCTCCCCCATGCGTGGCTGACATTTTTAGGTGCATGGGAAAGGCAGCTCGTTCTACTTTGTGCGCCATCGCAAGGCATCTTCGTCTTCGAAGCGAGTAAGGATGGTGATTGTGGATCTTCTTTCTAGTTTACATCTATCACATATCTGAGTATATTATATTTTGGTCATTTGTTGACAAAAAATTACTTGGTGCAGTGTTTTTAACCATTTGCTTGATGATGCTCCATTGCCTACTAATGAGGTGTCCTCATCGGTTCTTGTTGCAACCTACTCGCACGCTTCTTTGCCAAATGGAAAAGGTGCTTTTGGAGGTGGTAAGCCAACCGTGAATGGTGAAATTGAGAAGGGTTTATTGACATTGATATCGTCGGATGCTCCTGGTCTTCAGGCATGATTTTGTTTTTCCCCGTTTTTAAATATATTTAATGGAAAAGCTGAGTTCAAGTGTTCCCCCCCCCCCACACACACACACACAAAATAATCTGCTTGTCTCTTCTAGTTCATTGAGCCGTGTGCTATTAGTTGAGTAACTGATTCTATATTTTTCTTTAGGTTTGTGACCCCAATGGCCGCTGGTATTTGGCTGATAGTGGGTCTGGTCCTGGGGATCTTTTGTTGCTGACAGGCAAGGCACTCAGCCAAGCCACTGCTGGTCTTCGTCCTGCTGCATCATACAGAGCTATTCCTGGTTATTTTCTTGGTGCTAACAGTGGAGGAAGGTGCATAATATTCTTTGTATCCTTTTGTTGTTGTTTTGATATATTAATTTTGTAATAAAAATACGATTGTTGTCAAGCAATTTATTTTGGGTTCTCTTTGAGCTTTGTGATTGCAGGACTTCTCTTGCATTTAGACTCATGCCACAGGGCAATGCTATATTGGATTGTTCTCCAATTGCAGCTGCTGGACATGTTATTCCCCAAAGCTATGTTCCAATATCAGTAAGCCAGTTTATGGATGACCTTTCTGCTGAAGAAGTGATAGGCAGCCGATCTTATCATACTTATGTAAGATCTCTTTCCTAATATCCAGATTGTGTCTTCTGGGGAGGGCTCCTTTCCCTACTTGGATATCCATCAAGACTTAAATGACTTAACTGCTCATGTGCCAATTTAGGTTCTCTTTTCTAATAATATCCGGATTGGGTCTTTCGGGGAGGGCTCATTGCTCTGCCCGGATATATCCATCAAAACCTAAATGGATTTACAATTTCTCATGTGCAAGTTTAGGTTTTTGTTTGGAAGATTAAGGGAAAAAATATGAAAAACTCTTTACCTAACAACTGGATCGCAATTGACCCGGCTTTGCAGCTTGAAGTCTTGAACACTTTCCTGAACTGCAGAATTACCTTCACAAATTTATACAGTGCTGCGGCTGGGTTTTCTCTGAAGTCTGAACCAACCATTACTTGTATTATTGTATTTGTGACTTAATATAAATATATTTTCTTTTTAAGCTTGTCAGTTTTAGGCTGTCTGGTTTGCGCCATTGAAGCCAACCATTCAAATTTTATTATTATTATTATTATATTTTCCAGCATTTCTCAGGCTTATCAGCTAAGCTATTATGTATCTAGTGGCTTTAAAATTTGCATATACCTTTCAGTGAAACTTTTCTGTCATACAAGGGTTAAACATTTGCATTTTTAACTCACAGTTTGCTGGGAACAATGTGAATAAGGAACAATCATTGAGAAGTGTTCTGTCAGATCCTTTGTCGTAAGTTGAGTTTCAAATTTTGATTTGGCTGTTTATCTTTCTATGAAAAAGGACCCTGTTACATGGGAAATGAGGCTTTTCTTTATTTGCTTTCCTCAATATTACAATAGAAAAATGCATATTCTAGCATCTACTAAGATCCTTCCTTATTCTGATGTAACTATGGCTTTCCTCTTTCAATATGTTTGTCAGTGGTGCATTCCTTGAAGATGCCATGCTTGTCTCGTGTGGGCATTCATTTGGTGGTCTCATGCTAAGTAGAGTTATTGAAACTGTAAGTAGCATATCCATCTCATCAAAACCATCAAGTCTTGTTATGGGTTTAGGTTGAATATTTGCATTAAGAAATGATCGCTTGCATCCGATGAAAGTGACAGTTATGTTGTTCCAGAAAATCTGGTGCCTTAATGAACGTTATTATTTTGACAGTAAGTTTTTGAATTATCCTGATGCTTGTGGGATTATGAAACTCTAGATGTTGAACGAGTGTTTTTTGTATCAAAGAAAGATGGAGGGGTTAATATGGGGAATGGACTATTGGCTTAATATTAGACTTCATGTCGGGATATGTACAATACTGTGAGCAGATTATAAATTTGATGTATTGAATGAAGGCTGATTGATGGACCAATATTTAGCTTCTTTGATAAGAATTCAAGAGACAGTAGTGCCAAGTAGTATCTGAATTTCTCCTACGGCAATAAAGGGGGGGGGGGAAGAAGGGGAAAAAATAGAAGTATGTACCTTAGCTTAAAATAGCTAGGGCTCTTTTTATTGCTTCTGTTAATCCATACAAAACACCTTATTAAATAAAATGGCCTTGAGGTGAAACACATAGAAAAGCCAAAAATCCATATGTGCTATGTTTTGCTATTTAGTCTGTTAATAGATCGGAGTCAACAAATTCATTAGGAACACACCCGCATAATCCTCTTTTGGGCCTGTAAACATTAGTTGAGTTCATTCACCTCCCTGGATCCAGGCCCTGTTTTCTCAACTGAAACCGCTGGAATTCCATGTATACAGTAAATTTCTTGTTAACTTTCATACCTTTTATTTTATTTTTTTTCAAATCCATGTATCTTTCTCCTTATTTTGGTTGCACTTGTTTTGTCTCATTTGTATTACCTTTGTACTATGGAGTTACAACTTTTATATGGATGAGACAAGAATCATAATTACAATTATTGTTTCCATCACAGTCAAGATGTACTCTCTGCAATACAACTATTGAGACCAGTTCTCTGATCCCCAATTTTGGTACCTCCCATTTACTTATTTCCTTATCATCTTTGTTCTCCTTTATTTTCCAATCTCCACACACTGCTGTAGACTCCTTATTTCTGCTTGATCATGGCACATCTTCTCTGATACAGTTGCTTTCTTGTTGTCATTTAACTTTGTTTTGGTTAATTTTAAATTATTCTTGAGATAGACTGATCTCCTTCACAGCTCTAAGAGCAGCAGCCACAGCAGTCAAGCATGAGGATGATAAAAGGTTATTTCATAATGCTTTTCTCCGAAAGCGTCGGAAAGAAATGGGTGACCAAATGGATTCATTGAGAAGAGCAAACAGGGTAGATTACATAACTAGCTTGCAACCGTTTTTATTCTGAATCTTAGCATATATATATAGGAATTTGAGGGGATGCGCTAATGGCATGAGGTTGCAAGCGGGATTGAACTTGTGACCTCGCATTTATAAGGAAGCTTTCATGCCACTACAAGACCATTGGCTGAATCTTGGCATATTGTATATGATGGAATATGTGACAAATGTCATTTTCTCTTCATGTCAAATATCACTTCTATGGAAGCAAGATAGCGGATTTGCTTTTCATGAGTATAAGCATTTTAATAAATAAGCTTTCCGTTGGATACAGTCTTTCTGGAATAGCCATGGACCTCTAAACTATAAAATCCTTTTAAAACTCTACCTTTTTTTCACTTGCATGGTATTGGAGTGGTAGTACTGCATGTAGTAGAAGCATTCATTTACAATTTGGCACGTCTTGTGGATAAAAAATTTCTCAATAATTGAGATTGAGTTTCCCGCTGAACAACTGATACATGCTTATTTCTTTTACCTGAAATGCACGAATACCTTGATTGTTCAGGAAAATGGAGATGTTACTGGTGATGATGGACCCCCCCGGGGGGTGCAGTATCCTTTTTCAGTAAATGAGAAGGTGATAATTAAGGTGAGGTGTCTATGAATTTATTTATTTTTATGAGATCAATTTTTGGCTATCCACTGTGTTGGTTAATCTGAGACACTGAATAAATTTCCACCTTCTACAGGGTAATAGGAGAACACCAGAAAAATTTGTTGGCAAAGAAGCTGTCATTACATCTCAGTGTCTTAATGGCTGGTGAGTTGCCTTTTTTGTTGTGAAAAATGAATTATCGAGAGGCAATTTTGTTGTGCATAAATTGGTGCCATTTCATGCGCTTGGTAACTTTCATTATGATATGTTCAATTAATGGGATGCAAAGTTCTTTTTTATTTTCCGTATTTTATGGTTATGTCCCTTGTGGAAGTCAGTGTAAAAGCAGAAGGGAAAATCGGCCAAAAGAACCTGATTCATGGTTTGGAATCCCAAGATAGAATAGAGTACTTTGTTAGGTTTTTTCATGTGCAATCTAAAACAATGTTTTTTTACATGATTGCGTTCCAAGATAAAGGTACTTTGTTTTTTTCCTTGTGCGTGCGTGTGTGGGTTTGGTTGGGGATGTGAATGTGTGCAAGACAGAGTGGGAGAATGAAAAAAATGATTTAAAGAGGCATACATGGTTCAAAACTTTCAGATTAATTGAATTGTTTACTTGATTTCCTTGGGGGATGATTGAGGTTATTAAGATTCTTGTCAAGGCATTTGAAAGAGGCATAGATGGTTTAGAACTTTCAAATTAACTTAATGGTAATGTATTACTGCTGCTATCATTTGGAGTCGTACTAATATTGCCTTCATAAGGTTGTGCCAAATATTTATTCTAAGACTGGCTTGGCCCACAAACATATCAGGCGCCAAGTTGGGGAAGATGGTTTTATAGTGACTTCTCAGCATGTGCGTGTTACATGTTGAGTTTGGGAAATTTATCGTAATTCTTTCAAACATGTTATTGAACTTTGCGATGTATGCCTTTAATGAAAGGTATGTTTACATAAAATGTCGTTCATGCAGGTACTTGCTTAATATTATTGGAACTGGGGAGAATGTGCGCTTGCAATACCGTTCTCTTAGGAAGCTGTTGAACTCACCTGCAATAGAGGACCAATCACAGCCAATTCAAAATAGCGGCTCTTAAAATATCTTTCGCCCCCCTCCTGTGTTCTGTCTTCCTTTTATTCTTCAGCAAGAAAACAAGACTTGGTAGCCGTGATACCTGATAGTATATATAATTAGTTGATTTGTGCGATTTCTGTTAGCCAGCATGTAACTTTAGTGTATCAGAAGAGGTGATTTGCGCGGATGCTTAAGTTAGCGTTTTTGACATCTTGACTTACTGTAAAGAGAAGGCAAAGCCGGGTTGGATGGCATGTAAATTGTACGTATCTATAACGAAATTGGATCATGAATTCTATTATTTTAACCCATCATTGAGTTCTATTGTCATTCTTTCGCTGTGCTTGTATTTTGCTAGCCAGCTTTATCCTGAGTCCAATGGAGTTTCGATCTACTGCACAATCAAACCACTTTGTATGTCTCTATTCGCTGCTGTTCGATGACTCTATTGGAACTGAAACTCCAAGGATGTTATTTCATTTCCATAATGATGCCTCTTTTGCATGTAGGCATACTCTCTCCCCCCCCTACCTACCTACCTACCTATCAAATTTTATATTCATTTAATAATTTCCCCGTACTAAAAGAGCCACTCAAACGAAGCATCCACTTCCCAACTTTATTACGTGTTGAAACTCCTCACCCCTGGCTCTTGTTTGTATTTATTGGCGGGCATGCTACGTCTTTTCTCATTCGATAAACCCATGTCATGCAGTATAAATAATTATTGGTTAAAATGAACTTGGCAAGCGATGAGGTTTTGACGTTTATCTTGATTAATATACTTATCTTGTAGTATTTTACGCTTTAATATCCTCTGTTTTATAAGTGATTTTTGTCTACAAGGTTGCAACAATTTTTAAGTAGAAGTCTGCTATAAGACCAAAGGAGCGTATTATTTTTTTAGGAAAAATTAAACATGCAAATCTCCATTATTTTATCTCATTTTTTAATTAAGTTTTTATTGTGTTTTTTTCTTTCTACAGAGTCTATAATTTTCTCAACTATAGGTATTGGTTTTTATCCTTATAATTTTTTTGGGCAAAAATAGTCATTTTTATTAATATCACAAAAACAATTACAATGTTATTCCATAGTGAAAAGCAAACGAGACAGTAAAGCTACCAATATATCATAAGGCACAAAAGCAAAACAGCAAAGCATTAAAACCTGGTCCAAAATTCAACATTGGAAAACCTGATCCATTAGCCTACCTGACCTTTCTTCTATGGAGTGTGTCATGTTAATCAAGGTCCTTCTGCAGAAACAACAACCAAGAGGATGGTGGCTGAGATAGTCATTCTGTCGGTAGCATACCCCTCACTGCACTAGCTGCAAGATGATCCACAGCTTCCTTCTCAGTTTGAACAACTATGGACAATGAGCAATTATGCTTCAAACCTCTCAACATGACACACTGTTTCCGCAAATCCTCACTACCCCACTCATAACCTTTTATCTCCTTATTTACCATTATGTTATAAAACTCTTGACAATCTGATTCTATCACTACATTATAGCCCTATAGAAATTCACCACATTTAAATGCTTCAATTGCAACCAAACATTCAAACATAAATGCTGAATCCTCTTCCTCCATCTTTCCCATACCCGATATGAATTCACAATTCTCATCTCTTCCTACAATTCCAATAGCTGCACTTTTATTATGTTGACAGAATGTTGCATCAACATTTAGTTTAATCTTCCCACTTCTTGGTTTTCCCACCTAATCTTCCTCATAATATTACTTTTCCCCATCACCACCCCCTTCCTTCTTACCATTGATTCCCCGTAATCTCTCACCAACCTCATTGCAGAAACCAACACAAGTTACTGCATCCACTGCCACATTTTCAAACAAAAATCCGCACATAGCTTTTCATATTTCTCAAAAAATATCAGCAAATTGAGTAAAAGCAAGGATTGGTAAAAGTGAGAAATTACAACATGGTAACTTTTTGAAAATGCAATCTTTATTTCATCACATTTGATAATATAAAATATTTTTTACGATAATATTAGGCATTTTATTTGTATGATACTTACTATTAGATTTGATATTTTCATTTTAAATATAGTCATGGTACAATATAGACCTTATCATGCATGAAGACTGCATATAATAGAGATAAGTAAAGTGGCTAATATGGGTGGAAGCTACAAGACATGTAAATTTAAACAAATTACAGTATCATATAAACTGTTCAATTAATATTGCATTAAATATATAATTTTATTTAAGAATTTTGATAGTTTTTAAAATTAGATCTGCGCTTAAAAATTTGGAAATTGCTTTAACTTAAAGAAAAAAAAATCCATTTTTTTGTAATGCCTGCTTAGGATCCATGTGGCTAACACTTTATACCTAATAAATAACATTATCTATACATAGTATCGTGATCAATTTTATTTTTATATTGACGTATTAAATTAAATTAATTATATGTGAATGTATGGAAACATATCATATGGCAAATATTTCTTATTTTAAGAATATTCAAATATTTTATTACAAAATATTGAAAACTTTTCAATTATAAATATTTACTTTAAAAGTCTAATATCAATTTTTTCATCCTCTTATGATACTTGCTTACGACCCTTGAGATTTTGTAATTTTTGTTTTAATAATAAATTAATTATGAATGTACACTTAGTTGGAACAATAAGTATACAACACTACATCACCCAGTTGGAACAACAATCTTAACCAACTAAAAAATGGTCATCAAAGTTTGTGGACAAAATCTAAGAGAAAGAAATAAATAAAATTCCAAATCAATAAATGCGACATCATCAAGGAAAGGATAGACCGAGGTAGAGAACATAAAGTTTGCCTTATAAGAGTGATTTGTTATCCTGTAAGAGCTAATAGTAGGTGATACATAAAAGTAGGAAATAACATATGGCATTCCCTATTTGAAATTATTCTCGTGGTGCAGAACAAAGGCATTCTTAATGGTGGTGTGTATACTATTGCCATAAAAGAAACCAAAGCAGTAATTAACACTTAAAAAAGAAGAAAAAATTGTATGAAGTAAGTAATCATTCCTTACAATATCATTCAACAAAAACATATCAATTGAATAAATCTTTTCCTGTGAACATCGTCAGAGGATTGTCCACATTCGAACAACGTGAATCTTTGTCCTCTAATTTTGCTTGCTCGAGTTGAAAGTACGAATAGAGTCAAAGGAAAATCCCCTTGACTTAATCACACACTCCCACCGAAAGCAAAGAACCAAGGCACATAGTATGTACACCTTGCATTTTACAAATCGCCTATTTATTCACATCATGAATAGTTAGTCCCCATTAATGGCAACATTAAAGAATGGCTACTACTTCCACTACCTCAAATATAAGTCCCCATTATTTGTGTTGCAAAATGTAACTCTCAGTCTATGTCTTGAAGAACGTAACTCCCCACTACTTCATCCATGACGGAATTAAATTTGTACTACTTCAACTAATTAAAAAGAAATTCAGCTTAGCCAATCACAATTGATATTATGTTTACAGTTTATTACAAGTCATGTTGGAAATATTAAAAGAAGTTAACTTATATTCACATCATGATATTATGTTGGATGAAATAAATAATTTAAAAGATCACATGATCACCTTCTTTTTAGGAAGTTTTGAAACCACATACAACAACTACTATTTTTCATTTAAAATGAAATATAACTATTTATGCAGTTACAAGCCGATAATATATTAGTTTAGTAACTGCACACTAATATATAATAATGAAAAGAAAAATTGAACACAAGCATAGTTATATCTATTTTTTAGGTATTTGAATTATTTAGTTTGAAGCATAAACTACAAGATGTTGAGGAAAAATCATGCAAAATAAAAGGCTTTTTAACCTCCGGTGAGGGCGTGCAATCTAAATAGAAGATATAATTGAGAAAGTGGTGGACGCATTTATAGGAGGCATAAAGTTGTGGGAAAATATTTAACTTTTTAAAATATATAAGTTTAATTTTTAAATTGAAAACAAAGTGTAAGAGCTGCTAATGGAAAATGTTTGAGGGAAAGTAGTTAAAGTGCCATGTGGCAAATATTGGACCTGCTTTGGTCTCTATTTTTAGATGTTTATAGATATTCCATGATTTTAATAAAATGGGAATTCATTTGTGAATTATTATGTGTTAACGAAAGTATGTAGAGTGTTAATATTAAAGATATAATTTAAATGTATTTAAACAAATTAATACGGCATGTATCACAATGAAAATAATATATTGAAATCATGAAAATATCTTATTAATTTGAAATCATGAAATAATAAAAAAATTGTCAAATTGGAGATCTTACAAGTGAATATTATATTTTTTTTATTTAAAAATGATATATAGCAATGAAAAAAATTGAACTCAAACACCATTGTAACATATTTTTACAGCATTTAAATTATTTATTTTAAACACAGCTTACAAGATGTTGATAAAAAAATTTCACACAAAACAAAAAGTTTTAATTGACAATAAGGATGTGCAATTTAAATAAATGCAGTAATTAAGAAAGTGGTGGCCACATTTACATGAAAAATAACATAGTGGGGAAATAGTTGGGTTTTTAAATTATAAGTTTAAATTTAATTTGAAGCAAAGTGAGAGAACCGGTAATGGGCAACATTTGAGGAAAGCACTTGAAATGCCACATGACAACATTGGACTTGCTTTGATATATACTTTAAGATATCCATAGATTCATTTTATTTTTAATATTTCTTCTTTTTTCTCAAATTAATTTACCTAACTTATAAATTATAATATAATGTTATATAAAAGTATTTTAGGTAGAGTAGTTCATGTTGGAAAAGTGTGTATGTGTGTGTTAAAAGAGAGAACCCCAAGTCCCACATTGCTTGGGTAAATGAAAGCTTGAGAGTATATATGTTAAGGAGTGATATGGGCTTGTAAAAGGGCCAAGAGAGGAGGTGGGTCTCGCGCGCACAAGAACAAGCAGAAATTGGGCAACGTAGTTGAAATCTGGCGATTCCCCCCCCCCCCCCCGTGCGTGCGAATAAAAGTGGCACTGGATACTTTTTGATATTTCGTCTTGGAAATTTGCAAAATAATTTTATGAAAATGTTTTGTCTACGTATTAAACACACATAATGATATTGTTTTCTAACCGATGCTTAATGGTGTTTAATGGGGTGTTTAGTGGTGTTGATGGCCGTCCAACGTTGTGTTTTCCTGTGCCTATAAATACCGGCTTCGACCAAAGGGTTCGGTGCACCGAGCTCTCGAGCATGCTCCTCTCCTCGCTCTCTGAGCTTTGCTTTCTTTCTGCTGTTCTGTCTCCTCGCTTCTGTGGGAAGGATCCGTTTAATCCTGGGGGGTTGCCGTCCTGTGGCGGAATAATCCTTTAGGACAGTGTTTCTCAGCACGACTCGGATCATTTTTGTGCTAACGGTTTGTTGTTTTGCAGCTCCGGTGCCTACAGTTCAAACTTATTATAATTATATAATTAAGTTTTCAATTTCCATTAAAAGAGATACTTATGTTTAGTGGTCAAAATTGTTTAAAAAAGCAAAAAAAAAAAAAAGCCACCTAACACTTAGGAAAAGGAATTACTACCCATTACTTCATGAAGTTCATGGTAATGTAATAAAATGTAATGAGTAGGAATATAATGGAAAAATGACTACAACATATTTGTCATGTATGTTATTAAGAAATCAATAACAACAATCAAGCCTTATCTTACAAGATAATGGTGATAATATGGGTCTCATCAACAAGCCAAAAAGTGGTGGGATGAATTAGAAAAATTAGGACCATTTTGATGCTGGTCCTTTTGACCCACACCAGCAATGGGCTAGCCCGCCAAACCTACTTTTTAATTTTGAAAAAATTAAATTGAATAATGAATTGACTAATGAAAAACTATATTAACAATTTCTACTCATGCTTTGAATAATATGGATATTGAATTATTGTTGATAATTTGATTTGTAATTTATATTTAATTTTTATTGTAATATTTGAATTCAATCGTATAAAATATATTATGTATGTTTAAGTTGTATTACTTGAAATTGAAGTTAAATGTTCTACATTTCAATTGTAGCGTATTTTATATTTGTGGAAAAAGGCATTTCATTTTAGGTATTCAAATATATCACCATAACAAAATATATGAAAAAATAATAAAAAAAATAAGGGTGGGTTGGGATGGTAAAAAAGTAATGCGCGAGAAGGTAGGTTGTTTTAGCCCACCTCACCATAACCCGCATCTGTCGCAAGCCAAATCCTAACTAGCAGGTTGAACCACATTGCCATTCTTATCACTAGGTTAAGTCGGCTATATGAATCATATGATACCATTAAGTTTTATCTCACCATAATCTTTCATTTTATAATTAACATCACCATCAATTTCACCATAATCTTTCATTTTATAATTAACATCACCATCAATTTCACCATCCTTTTGTATAATTGATTTCATATATATAAACTTTGTCACTTGTGGGATGGTTTGATCTCTCAATGTTACCTTCAAATCATTTCCAACATGTCTCTTATAGAAAATGCAATGCATATATTTTGTCTTACTTTTACTCAAACCAAAATCCTTTTCCAAATCTCAAGTTTAGAAGTTATTCACTTCTCTTGATTTGGCCAAGGGAATCATATCATCAGAAAAAAAACATACTTTTAAGGATATCTTCTTTGGTAAACTCAATCAAAACTTTTAGAACTAAGTTAAATAACCAAGGGTTCATAGATAATTCATAATGCATGACAATCTTTACAAGAAAGTTATTTGTCCGTAGGCTTTTTAACACTATTTATTACCTCGTTGTACATTTCCTTTACTTGATGACTCTAATATATATTATACGCATCCCTTTTTTCTAAAGCTTCCCCAAATGACATCTAGTGCGTGGTTATAAGCTTTTTCCACACCAATGATACAGTGACGGATTCAGCAGCACCCTGACTCAAGGGTAAAAATTATTTTTTCAAAAAATAAGTATAACTTATTTCTAATATCTTTTGAAAAAAATTTGAGAAAAAATTTAGTGGGTTCAAAATTAGTAAATGAGTGGGTGCAAAATAAATCACATAGTACTAATATATACCTAATTTTCTGGAAGTCAGGGGGTGCGGCTGAACCCCTGAAACAAACCTAGATCTGCCCTTGAGTAGAAACCATATACAAATCTCTTTCTTTGAATTGATACTTTTCACATGTTATTAAGGAATAATAAAATAAAATTTACATTTTATCTAGAAAAATAGAAAAAAATGTGAAGTAATCTTTTGAACTTTATTAAGACAAAAAAAAAAGAGGAATAATATAGAATCTAACAATTGATTCATGAAAGATGTAAATATCCATATATTAATTTACATAAGTTGTAAACCGAAATATATGGTTAAAACTTTTTCTTACATCAACTAAACATTAAAAGGGAAAATTGGGAATGAGCCTCTTATTAAAAAAAATTAATTATAAAATAATACTTTTAAATTGTGCAAATGACATTCTATATTCAGTAACTAATCTTTTTCAACGAGCAATTAAGTTTCATAAAGATGAAATGAAATATTTCATTCTATAATTAAATGCACATTTAACCCCAGTTCACCCGCATCAAAATCCGTAGAATGCACGAGGATTTAGGTAATTCCGGTCCATGCAGTCCAAATAATAGGAACCGGTTTCGGTGCATGGCGAGGGAGAAGCGTCCCGTGCTTCTCCCTCTTTTATTTTATTTTTTATTATATATTTTATTAATAATTAATATAATTATAATAATTAATATATTTAAAATATATTTATATATTTATATAATTAATATCTTTAAAATATATTTATATAATATATTTAAAATTTAAAATTTATTCTATTCTATTTATTTTTTATTTATAAATTATTGAAAAAAAGTTCCTTTTCATTCCAGGTATTTCTGCTTCTAGACAAAATCTGGTGTTGGGGTTAGATCTTTTGAATCAGCAATGCAGACAAAATCATCTTTTATCTTCTGCTTCTAGATAAAATAATAAAATTCCATGGAAAAACATGTTTGTTGATGTGCCTGCTGACTCTCATACTGGAGCTTACCCTACAACACAAATTGACAGCATGTTAATTCCATTTGATCATATGGTTATCCATGGGGAGCCAATTTCACAGTTCCAGAGGAAGTGGAAGGTACTTGAAGATATATTAAATATATAAATATATTTTAAATATATTAATTATTATAATTATATTAATTATTAATAAAATATATAATAAAAAATAAATAAAAGAGGGAGAAGCACGGGACGCTTCTCCCTCGCCATCCACTGAAACCGAATCCAAATAATAGCGTGTAATGAATCTGAATCTGAATCTCACACAGGCTTCCAGCGTGTCTCAGGAGTGCGGAGTCCACAACAGTCTTCTCATTATCCTCTTCACACTCTTCCATAGCCTTCCTTGCTCCGAACCCTAAACACCAAATATCTGATTCCCGCCTATCCTCTATCTTCCCGGGCTGTCAGACTTTTCCCTCGTCTCCCTGTCCTTTTGGGCACAATTTATCCATCGTCTCACGTGACTAGATTCTGCTGCGTGCCTGATTGTGAGCCCTGCGCCCAAAAATTCTCCGATCGGTACCTTTTGTAGGTTTTGATAATCTTTTATTTGATTATGTGAATCTGCCATTCAAAGTTGATTCCCGATGTTGGCTCTGAAATTCTCTGGGTAGCTTATACCTCGCGTGACCACCTTCCCTGAAATTGAACTTATAGGTGTCGATATATACTCCCGGCCATGCTTATCTTATGATTGCGACGCGGTTAATGGTTATCATAATAAAATACTGGGACTCTTTCACGTATTGGAACAAACTAATCAATAACAAATGCTTGGACGCTAGTTAAAAACTTGAATGTGAGACTGGAGGCAGACTAAGAATGATGGTCCACTTTGCTTTCAAATTGCCAATGTAACTTTTAAAGTTGCAATCTCAACTGAGGATAGGCCTGAGTCCTCACATGCTATTGATTTTTTACTAAGATAAAAATTTTATATGTAATCCAAAGTTTCTTCATGTAGAATTGTTGGCTTTGTTGGTACAGAGAATGAAAAACCGGTGAGAAGAGTGGTGGTCAGTTTAACTGCATTACTGTGTGCTTTTGCACACATTTTAAATGCTGATCCTATTGTTTGTTTTTGTTATCTGCTTGAAATTCTTGCTTTTTTCGTTTTATACTAATATTCTGCGTAGAAAATTTTTCCCTTGCACAAGTGTTGACTCACTAACTGTCATTAACCCGACACTATGTGCAGTATTATTGTTGCCTTGTGTCCTTTTTTTTTTCAAGGTTTGAACTTGGATAAGGAAATCTTGTATATAATGAGTACTCGGGCGCTCAGGGGTGCTGCTGTTTGAAGTTACCGGCGGACAAAGACAGCTATGGACTTGGACCTTAACCGGGCCCCACCTGGTGAAAGTCGAGAGCTGGAGGGACCTTCAACTCAGCTGGGGCCTCAAGGAGTTCAATCTAGTCTTCTACCACCAGTTGTACAACCGGCGATGATTGATGTTGAGGCCATTGATGATGATGTTGTGGAATCTACTCCCCTGGCTTTTGCTGAGGTATACCTGACCACTTTCATGCACTTCATTGCTTTTTAATTAAAAATGATCTTGGGGAACTTATTTTATATGTTCATTTGTATTTGTTCTTAAGGCTAAAATCAATTCAAGGAGAAATCGAAGCAGGGCTATAGTTGATGTGGATTTAGGTAACCATTATTCCTTTCTGCCATCTTGTTGACTAGTTTAGAAGCATCATGAAATTTTTAGTTTCTTTCTTTGTTATGATTTTTTATATTTGCTAAACTCCTTTTTCAATTCCGTTCGCCTTTTCTTTTCAAATTCTGGTTGCATGCTGTCTGTTTGATGAAATCGA
>JANTPZ010144189.1:0-19787 GCA_025593235.1 Vachellia pachyceras | reverse complement strand
GTTATACAATCAATACTATTCAGTATCTCTTGCATCGCATGAACCCCTTGAAAGGGGTAGGTTCTATTCCTATTCCATTCTAACTGTTAAGTTTTTTAGTGCCATGACCATGATTGTGTTGGTTCATGCGTTTTGAATTGAAAGTAAAATAACTTTGAGATGAGGATGTTTGATTCTCCAGCAGGGTGTAATCAAAGAAATAGAGTTCTAGAGATTGAAAGGCATGACTCATGAGGACTAATCTACATGAATAAACTGTGGCACATACAATATAGTCCTTAGCTAAGATGGTCTGGCATGGATTTGGGAGCCCCAAACTAAGAACCAAAACAATCATACCAAACAAAGTTATAATGTGAAGGAACTAATCCTTTGTAGAAGGTTTGGTTTAGTTTAGTTTTATAAGTACTTACTATGCAGTGTCAACCTTCTAGTTATGCAAATCACTTTCTTGGTCATCGTCTCACTGGTGTCAGTATTATAAAATGGAGATAACTGAGAGAATGAGAGGAAGAGACTGGACAAAATATGTGGCTGTAGCTTGAAGACACATGATGGGTATAACAGAAGGAGGCAAGATGCCCTTCTCTCATTACCAAGAGTGATGCAGACTAAAAGCAAAATGAAAAATGATCCAGATTTAGTTGTCTTCAGTGTTTGCTGAATAAGGAAAACAAACCTTTGAAAAATTAGAAAGGAATTAGGAAGTAAAGACGGCACAAACAGTTGCAAGAAAATATTGTAAAATAGAGTAGCATAGCTTGATAAAAACTAGATGCTTTAGGCACATGACTTTCCCTTCAAGCTGGTGATAACTCCCTATTTTTAATAGAATTTAAGATATATTTTGATATATTTAAGATATATTGTTATTTCTTTTATCGAATTTGATAAATCTCAATTGATTCACTCAACCTAATTAATCACATAATTGCGTTGATTATCTCATTTATGCGTTAGTCCTCGTGGGAACGATATTTTTATACTACCTGCGACCCGTACGCTTGCGGTAAGCTATAAGGCGAACAGCTGGAATATAAATATTTTTAGGATTCTCAATTTAAATTTCATCCCCTCAAATTTGACCCAAGTAATAGCATTTTCTCTCTAAACACTTGCTATGGGATGCCAACCTTCTAGTTCCAGTTAATTCTCTTGGCCTCTCTGTCTTGCTGGTTTCAATAATTTAATTATATGTGGTTTTGCTTGAAAACCTTGGTATGTAGGTGTGTCGTTTCTGTCCAATTTATATCATTGTGTGTTTGGGAATCCATTGGGAGAAATGAGTTATGGATTCCGATATATTTTATGGATTTCGAGATTTTTTTTACGGATTTCGAGATGCTTTTGTCTTGATTTGCATGCACCGTTGGAAAAAATTGTTTCCCAAACATGCACATTGAAAACTTTGTTAACCTTGAATTCCATTCTAAATTGTTGTAGGAAATTCTTCTTCTGTGCAAAAATCGTTATGTGCTTTTTGATAACAAGACTAAGGATGAAAGAAAGCAGTTTGAACAAGTTCAGCAACTTCTTTCTCTTGTAAACATGGTCATTGCCAAGAATGGTGGACGGCCTTACATGGATGAGTTATTCACTGAACTGAAGGTGAATATTTTTTGCAAATTTTTGTCAATCTTCTTTGTTTGATCTTTGAATATATTGTACTAATGAACTTACAATTTGACTGCAGAAAGGAGCAACGAAGCTGCATAACCAACAAATTGAGGTTGACGCCTTGAAAGGATACTCGAAAAGTGAGATAAAAGAGATCAAGGAACAAATGCATCGGACTTATGATGAGCAGCTAAAACGAATTACTGAGATGGTACCTTCTGAGTCCCTGGCCCTCCAACATATTTTCCTTGTAATTTATTATTTTTGCATTTATAATTATTATTCATTCAGTATTTTTACAGATTGTTATCATTTCTGCATTTATAATTATTATTCATTCAGTATTTTAAGAATGATAACAATCTGTAAAAACACTGTTGTCCCTGAAATGGTTGTCATATGCATGCAAATTCAGGTAACTCACCATATTCTTGTAAAAGGTAAATGCAAACACTAGCTTGTGATATGGGCTGTTTTAACTGAGTCATTTCTGTTGCTATTTTTTTTTTTCGGTCATAGAGAATCCTTCTAATTATATGATGATTCCGAATATAATTTCACGTGGTTGTGAATGAGAATTGGAGTAGATGGTTGCACTATTTGGTTACATTCTGCACTTTGATGGTATTCTCATGCACTCATCAACAGTCCTACTAAAAGAAATATACTTTGTTATTATTGAGGAAAGGATACATTTGTGTCTTGAATAATGTGATTTTTTGAAGAGTACCGAAACATGAAAAATTAAACACTTCCCTCAACATTTGGCCATAAAACGAACTCTAAACAATTACAAAATGTGGAAATAAGACTAACATGACATCTATAAACGTGGTAAATGTTTCATCATACCTTGTGCATCTTTTTCTCAAATCTTTCTTGCTTAAGTGTCACATGAAATTAATGTGGCTTCTAAATGTTAGTTTAAGTGATGTATAAGTTTTGAACCATCTTAATAGTTTAGAGATTTTTAACCATCTTAATAGTTTAGAGAATTAAGTGTCGCAAAATTTTTTGTATTCAAGATATAATCAGACTATAGTTTAGGAGGTTATATGTGTTTTTTCCTTTTATTTTGTACTTGAGTCGAACATTTGCTGAGGCACCTTCCTTGTGTTGTCCTTCATGGTGTTTCTTATATCTTGTCAAACTAAATATGAAATAAAAAATAATTAAAGGGATTCTTATAATTAATTGAGACAGGTTTGTTCTGAGAAATTATTTGTTTGTTATCTATGCTCTTTTTCTATGTGCCCGTTTAGTAATCCGTTGGAAGAGTGATTTTACGCAAGTCGAGGTAAATATGTGAAAGGAGTTTTGTCTCGATTTGTGTGCAACGTAAAAAAAAGGAGAAACAATCATTTCCAAACACCCCCTTCCCCCTATATTAGAAAATAACGAATCCCAAGATTGAAAATATTGTAGCACATTTAACATCTGACGTAGTCTAGTGTCCAAGGAATTTCAGTGTGGGCCTTAGCTACTAAGCAATGAATGGCCAAGGCTATTTATGGAACTTGATTTCTTGTTCGACTCTGATATGATTTTCTGGCTTTTTGTGGGGACAATCGCCATCATAGATAGCGTGTGTCGGCTTTTACTGTATATTCTATAGCTAATTTGTTGTCAAACGAACTGCAAATGCTATGCTTTACGTTGATACCCAATCTATGGACCAGATTTGGATGCAAGTAATGTGCTGTTTTATTTCATATAGGTGGAGACAAAGCTGAGGGAAGCAACTAACAGGCTCGAACAACAATTGGCTGAGGAGCAAGCTGCCAGGCTCAAGGCAGAGGAAAATGCATTTTTAGCTCAAAAGAGATCAGATGATGAAATTCAGAAACTTCGAGAAAATCTGGAGATGGCACGTGAAGAACTCCGTAAACGAGGCGAAAACCGTTGTGCCATTCTGTGATGGCTCGTCTTAGTTACCTTCGAAGACTTGTTATTGTTGTTTATATATAATTTCTCCAGGAGTATCACTCTCATGTAAATACCTTGTTTATTTATACAAGGTTTACATTTTAATGGAAGAGACAGATTCTGTTGACAGACTTGAAAAGAAGTGTTGGTATGGCAGTTTACAACGTTTTTTTTTAAGAGTGGAGTTCTATTTCGGCCTTTTAACATCAATTTGTCATTGAATGGACTTGCCCCTGATTTATGCATGCTATCAATTGGCGAGGGTCATGCGACCTTCCCTGGATTGCTTCAATTTTATCAGAGGTGTTGGAGAGGGACATTAGGAATGGAATTTTAAAATTGTAAAGTATTGATGGGTTGGATTTGTCACTAACTTTTATTTGAATATTATTTTAAATCAATGTTATCTTGGAATTGGCTGGCCAAATAGTAACCTTTTTTCTCCTAATTAAAGACAACAAGGGGCTCAAACAAAACTCTGTCATATCCAAATGAAATTAATTCTCAGCCCTTTTTCCAAGCTAATCAAATTACTGTTTGTGTTAATGTTGGAAAAATATGTTTGCGCAAATTGAAACAAAACTCATCTCATATATTTACTTTGAAGACTGTAAACCACATTAAAAAATCAGCTTTTAACGTTAATTTAAATAGAAATTAAGTTTGCATGATTTATAGACCACAATCACAACTTTATAATGATACAAATCCAAACGGGAGCATCCTTGTGATGCAATGGCACAAATGTTGCCCTTTGGTAGTTTGCCAAACCAAAAAAGAAAATCAACATAATGAATAATGAAGGCACTAAAACTCCAAACACATACAGAATTGACAAATAGTTCCACCATTTAAAGGTTTACAAGCAACATAAGTAATGGTAAAAACTAATATTTAATAGGGCAAATTTTTTTTTTGGACAAAAGCTCCACGGAGCGGGATGTGCAAGCTCAAGGGTATGCCTATTGTCCGTCCTTTTCTTTTCTTTTTTTGAAAAATTGACAAAAAAAGTACCTCAAAAATAGTGAATCCCAGAAAGGTGATTTAAAATTTTAAATCTCAGACAGATGATAGTTCCTCTCGTGACTTTACCCAAGTTTAAAGGAAATTATATAAATGCCCTTATACTCATGATAAGACGTGTTTAGTTTTGACAGGAGAGTCAAGGAGCTTAAAGATAAAAATTGTAATTTAACAAAGTCTTTTTAAACTGAACAAAATTAAGTACGGTGTAGAAACTATACTTTCTAAACCGTGCCTAAAAAGCAACGGTGTAAAAAGTGTAATGTACTGTTATATTTTATTATTATTATATTATATTATATTAATACAAAACAATAACTTTTACATCGCATGAAAATATGGGCAAACTTTTTTTTCAAATATAATATAATTAATTAAATTTATCAAATATAATTACAAAATTAAAATTAAAAGTAACAAATTTATTAAAAAATAATAAAATTTAAATTATTATTATTATTTCGTAATTATACAAAAATTATACTAAATTAATCAATAATAAAATAGTAGTTACAAATTTAAAATATAAATAATGAAATAAAATATTATAAATGTATTAATTTTAATTAATAATTGTATAATAAAATTCATTTAATAATTTAATAATAAAATATAATAAATTCGTTTTTTAAAAAATTTATAAAAATATATTTATTTTTAAAAAGCAAGAAAACCCGTACGATGTAAAAGAATTGGATTTTAAAAATATTAATAAAAGTTATTACTTTTAGACTGCACGGACATCCATACGGTATAAAAGTAATATATTTTTTATTAAAATAATAAAAACGAATTTCTTTTACACCGTACGGTAATCCATGCGGTGTAAAAACTTTCAGTTTATTAATATAATAATTAAATTCGTTTTTATTAAATTAATAAAATAAATATATTACTTTTACACCGTATGGTTATCCGTGCGGTGTAAAAGTAATATATTTTTTATTAAATAAATAAAAATGAATTTCTTTTACACCGTAGGGTAATCCGTGCAGTGTGAAAGATTTTAAGTTTATTAATAAAATATAATAGCTAAATTTATTTTTATTAAATTATATGTAGGGTTTAAAAGTAATATATTTTTTATTAAATTAATAAAAATAAATTTCTTTATTTTTTATTAAATATATTATATATTTATAAATATATTAAAGAAATTTATAAAATTTAAAATACATATTTAATAATAAAATATATTTTTTATATAAATAAAATAAAATATAATTATATTAATAAAATATAATATTATAATACATGGCATGGATTTCTATGCGATGTATAAAGTCTAAAATAATATTAATATGATTATATAATATATTAAAAATTACTTATACCTTTTACACCACGTGTAAATCTATACGGTGTAAAATGTGTATCTAATCCATGCACTAAAGATGAGATTTTAATTCAAATGATGGGTCCATCATTCAAATGGAAATTCTTTTACACCGTTGGGATTTTCATACAGTTTAGAAAGTCTTATTTTATTCACAAATTTTTATTTCCTCATTCGAATGAGCATCATTCTAAATCGAATATGGGTCTCATTCTGAATCGATTTTGCCTCAGTTTGAATCGAATATGCACCTCATTCTTAATCGAATACGCACCTCATTCTGAATCGAATATGAGCCTCACAAATTTCTATTTCCTCATTTGAATGAGCCTGAGTCTAAATCGAATATGGGTCTCATTATAAATCGATTATACCTCATTCTAAATCGAATACGTACCTCATTCTGAATCGAATATGAGCCTCACAAATTTCTATTTCTTCATTCGAATGAGCCTCATTCTAAATCGAATATGGGTCTCATTTTGAATCGATTATGTCTCATTCTGAATCGAATATGCCTCATAATTTTAATAAGCCTTTAATAATTTTTAAAATTTATATAAAACTATAAATATATATTATTTAATAAAAATGTATAAAAATTAATATTTAACTATAAATAGATAAAAGTTATAGAAATATATAAATATTATATATAAAATATAGAATCTATTTATTAAAATTTGTTAAATATAATTTCGTAATTTATTAAAAATTTGTAATTATTAAATCTAATGCTAAAAAAGTTTAGAATTTTCATAATTATTAATTCTAATTCCAACTTTATTAAAATATTATAATATTTATTAAAATTTGTCTCTAAAAAATATATTGACATTTTTATATTTTAAAATATAATATGATTCAATAAAATTTTTAAAAAATATATAATAAAACTTATTTAGAGATAAAAAACAATATAAACATTTTATAAATTAAAATTAAAATTTTTTGTTTAAAAATATGTAGAATTATAAAAATATTACAAATTAAAGACAAAAATAAATAAGGGAAATTTACTGTACAGTCCCACATAAGGGACTTATTTATCAAATGGTCTCAAGTTTTAAAATATTTATCAAATGGTCCCAGAGGTCTTGTCAATGCAGCGCATGGTGTTGTCAATGCAGCGCATGGTGTTGTCACGTGACAACCCTTGACAACACCATGCGCTGTATTGACAACACCTCTGGGACCATTTGATAAATATTTTAAAACTTGGGACTATTTGATAAATAAGTCCCTTATGTGGGACTGTACAGTAAATTTCTCAATAAATAATTTCATTTAAAAAATATTTAAAATAAAATAAATTCATTTTTTAAAAATTTATAAAAAATTCAGTATTATTTTCAAGTAAAATATAATTACAAAATAATTGCAAAATTTTAATAATAATAATTATTTTGTAATTATTAAAAAATAATAAATTTTTTATTAATAGACTAATAGTTACAAAATATAAACGGTATAAAATCTTTTATTTATTTTATGATTATTTTTAAAAGTCATATACACTTTAATTATTATTTTAAAAAAGTAATTTTTTTACACATATATTTTTACACTGCACGGATTTCCGTACAGTGTAAAAGTAAAGGTCTAACATAAAAGAATTGTTTATTCTTTTACACCGCACGGAATCTGTGTGGTGTAAAAGTATAGGTGTAGAAAAATAAAAAATTGTTTTTTTTCTATGCCTCTAGTTTTACACCGCATGGATTTCCGTGCGGTGTAAAAGAAATACTTTTTTATAAATATTTTTAAAAAATGAATTTTAAATAATTTTTTTATAATTACAAAATAATTATTATTATTTAAATTTTGTAATTTTTTTAATAAATGTGTTATTATTAATTTTAATTTTGTAATTATATTTCATAAATTTAATTAATTATATTATATTTGAAAAAGAATGCTTGTATATTTTCATGCGGTGTAAAATGTGTTGTTTTGTATTAATATAATATAATGTAATAATATTAATAAAATATAACAATACATTACACATTTTACACCTGTGCTTTTTAGGCACGATTTAGAAAGTATAATTTCTACAACATACTTAATTTTGTTCAATTTAAAAAATCTCGTTAAAATACAATTTTTATCTTTCAACTCATTGACTCTCCTGCCAAAACTGAACACATCTCATCATGAGTATAAGGGCATTCAGATAATTTCCTTTAAACTTGGGTAAAGACACGGGAGGAACTATAATCTGTCTGAGATTTAAAATTTTGAATCACCTTTCTAGAATTCACTATTTTCGAGGTACTTTTTCTGTCATTTTCCTTTTTTTTCTTTTTGTAAGCATGACTATCATTTTATTTAAAGTAATCATGTTCAAGATATTATGGATATGGGAAATTTACAATTAAGTTTCAAATATGAGAATTAATGAATGAAATATCCCAAAGATTCAAAAAATTACCATAAGGTCTTAGGAGTAATTGCTAAGGTTGTCATTAACAACCTTACCAGCCTTCATTAACAACATCAGCAGTTATTCCTGGGACATTATGGTAATTTTTTGAATCTTTGGGACCTTTCATTCATTAATTCTCCTATTTGAGATTTAATTGTAAATATCCCGGTGGATATTAAATGCGAACACTTCTTATAATGAGAATTCAAACATTTGTTCGCCATTAACGTGGGCACCCCTCCTAACTAAACCTAATCCTTGTTGGTATAACAAAGTTTTATATTTTGTATTTCAACTTCTCCACGGTTAAAATCACCATTAAATTTTACACTTTTTATCATATTATACTTTTTATTATATAAATTATCATTCAAAGAATAACACTTGGAATTTAAGATATAATTTTTATTATTTTTTAAATACTTAAGATATACAAATTCCTTAAAAAGTATTTAAATTATAAATTTGATGGTGTCTCTTAAAAATATAAAATACTTGAAAAAGTATGTAAAATATTTATTTGAGAAAATATTTTTAAATAAAAAGATAATATACTTAAAATTAGTAGTTGAAATGTCAACTGTTTTTTAAATGATATGCATATATGGTATATAATAAAAATTATAAAACACACTATTTGAAGAAAACCTTTAACTTTATTGTTTTGGATGGTGGAGGAATTGATAGACAAATTATGAAATATTATGATTTTTAATTTAAACTTTTAAAATTCAGATGTCATTTGCAACCAACCCAAACTTACGAGATTTAGTCTCAGGTTCCAAATAAACAAAATATTTAAGGAATAGTCCAATGGATGAAAGTATTTAATGAGAGGTCACATTGACAACATTATGTGTTGTCAACACAGCGTATGCTGTTGTCAATGCAAGAACCTCATGTTGTCAATGTGACCTCTCATTAAATACTTTCATCCATGGGACTATTCCTTAAATATTTTGCTTATTTGGAACCTGAGACTAAATTTCCCCAAAATTAAAGAGGTTTTATGTATATTAGCTTTGCCTATAGTCTCTTGATTTTTTTTATATAGAAAAGTTTAGGTGGATTCGGCACCGGTCTCCCACCAAAATCAGAGTACGGCTCAGGACTCTTTAAACACTTACAAGAGACTTACGGGATCGCTAATCAAATAAACCCTCAACAGGGAATCGAACTCACGGACCGTTCCTTCCATATTTCAACTCTCATTGGCGTACTCTCTTGATTTCAGGGATCCGTATAATGTATCAGAATCGAAGAATGTAGATTGACAACGAGGTCCTTACTGGGTTGGGCCACGTAGAGCAATCCTAGTTGGGCATCTTTAATCGCTGGCCCATATCTCTCCTTCATGCGTGCGCGACCTTGGCTTCTCGAGAGGATTTTATGCTGACATAATTTTCCACACTGAAATTCTTGAGAGCGAAAACAATAGGAGTAACTCCAGAACAAGAGTGTCTGTTCTTCTTCCTCTTAATTTTACAAATCCGCAAATTGATTTACACAAAATTTCTCCTGCACATGATCCAGAATCTGCTCGTTCATTCGAATATCAGATGAAGGCTCCTCCGCAAAGGACTAAAGTGGTTATTAGGCATTTGCCTCCGTCTCTCGCTCAGTCCGATCTCCTCCAACAAATTGATGATCACTTTGCTGGTTGCTTTAATTGGTTCTCTTTTCGTCCTGGAAAGAGCAGGTTATAATTTTTTTAAGCTTATATGTTCTCGTATTGGTTTTACTTTTATGTTATTTTTCGTTTTTCATGCCTTCTGTGTGTTGACAGTTTCTTCATCATAAGGAAAACGGTAGATGTTGAATATATTTCACGTTAGGTCTGTATGGGTAAAGGCAGACAAATGTGAAAAACGTCCAAAAGGAAGTGAACCCCTTGAGCAGCTAAGTGAAGTATGTCGGTTAAATAGGGGTGGGGCAATGAAAATAACTTAAGAATGATGATTAGCTTATTTTATATATTCGTCATACATATTAACTGTTCAAGAATGATATTCGTATATTCATCATACATATTAACTTTGGAATTTCGATTAGCTTATTTACCAGTGGATGAGCTAGTGAATGACATTAGTATGATCTAGGGAATGAAAATAACTTAAGAATGTCCGAGATGAATTGTGACTATAAGCTATGCTTTATATGTTCAATTTCTCTGATAAATAATGTCGAAGCCTTGAAACATAACATTTTATTCCGTTGTTATAATTCTTAGGTTCTCTCTTTTTTAGTCTGTCAATCTGTTTGAAGTCTCGGTCATTGGAAATTAATCAATAACTAGTCGGTATTTCAAGTGGTATTACCTAATTTGGAAATCTTGGTGCCAAATTCCTTTTTGGCATCTCTAATGCCAATCATGGGTTGTTTGCATGACAAAACATGCAAGATCTGGCACACAATTTATATGCAGAACAGGGTGTTCTAAGGCTAGAAGTAATAAAAACATGCAAGATTTGGCACAAATTTAAATTTATATGCAGAACAGGGCGTTCGTAGGCAAGAAGTGATAAGTTGCTAATGCAAACAACAGAAAAAGGGTATGCAAACCATGTAAGAGAGCCTGCACACGAGGTCATGCCTTCAAACAAGGAAGACACAATACTGCCTGGCATTGTTTGTTCGCCATGAGCGAGAGTAGATATTCAGATGAAAGAAGATGGTGAGGACTAGACGAGTTATCACCTATTGCACAATGGAAGAAAGATAATAAGTAGATGAAAACTTAGAAGATGGTAAAGGGAGATCATGATTTTAATTTTGATTTTTGAATCTTAATTCTTGAAAGAGGTAGAATTTACAAGAAAATGGGGGAGGAGGGGTAGATTAATAGGTTGTGAATTTAATGTTCATATAATAATTTATTTTATTGCATTTATGGAATTGGAGAAAGAAGTATCAGTATCTATCTTCTGTGTTGTCATATGTGAAGAGTCATAATTTTTGAAGTAATGAATAGTGCAGCTTGGGGTCCACCTGTCTAGTTAATGTTGGGCTTGTTTGGGGAGGTCGTTTGCCTCCCCAAAAGCCATTCCTGCGTTTACCGAGATAACATTCCTTTCACATATTAACTTCAGAATCTGTGATCATTCTCCCAACGGACTATCCAAACAAGCCCGTTATATTTTGCTTGAAAAATATGTCTTATGGTTGCAACAGCGCGCATCTTTTATTCCTTTTGATCTTACAAATCTTCCTTTGTCAATTGGAAAGATCAGTGGGGATTGCAAATAAGAAATGAGATAGTTAGGAAGAATATTGGAGGATTTGGTACATTTGGTGATAATTTTAATTGTAATTAAATATATTTTACACATATGTTGCATTTACTTGCATATCATAGACAAAAAGACCGTATAAACTAAACCTACCCTGATCGTTCTAGGGAGAATCATGAATCATTAAGCATCCTTATCAGAATATTATATTTTTAGAATTAAGATATTTGCTAAATTAGCTTTTATTATCTTGTCATTACTCAGACTTAGATCTCTCTTGTCCCCTCGCTATCTGTTTGTTACTCTGATTAATTATGATGAAGAACATGGTATCATGACTCATCTAGTCTGATTAGATAGAGGCACAGTTAACACTGTAACATGTCTGAAACTAACAATTTACTTGTTAACAAAAGAGAAAATGGGAGTTCCTTTGAAGTTATTATGCATTGTTCTTGGCTCATAATAGTGTGATTTGATAGAGTTTTTATATTATATAATGATTTATGTGAACAATGTTGTTGTTCATCATTGTTTTTAACAATTGAAAGACAAAGACGTTTAGAGGATGCTCTGGAGCTGTGCTACAGCAATGCGAGAGCTTTTTGATCAGAAGCCCTGTGACATCTTTTAAGAGAATTGGCAATTTTGACCAAAATGTAGCCATTTTGTTGAGTGATTGTTGGATGGACATCCCAAAGAAGGAAAAGAAAAGTTCTATCTTTATCAAATTTTAATTTTATGGTTCATTCTTTTGGTTTCAAGCCTACATATTCGATATAAAAGTCAGTAGAAGAACTGATTGTGAAGCTTTATGTAAGTCTAATGGTGACAATCTAATCTGTGTCAGGCAAATAGGGGCATGAAGGGGAAAGATCTATAAAGTTGTTAAGACATTTAGAGAGCTAACTAATTAACCTTTTCTAATTTAGTTTTCATGCTACAGATGTGCAAATTGTGACATGCAATTGTATTGACTTCTCTATTAGGTTTTTTTGGAGATATGTTGGGTTATAGTGATTTTATGAATTGAGTAGATGGGTAATAAAAATGTCAGCCACTTTTCCCAAGTAGAGTTGGCATGAAAGGCTTGGATATCTGCCTACCTTACTTCTGAACCTTTTATCTGTAAAAAGCACACATATTTAGGATGTTCTGTATCTGCTGTCTTATATTTTTCTTTTTTATAATGCGACTGAGACCTAAGGGATTTTTTAACATATGGAGCTTTGCTTTGATTAACATTTACAGTTACAAGCATCAGAAGTATTCTCGTGCATACATAAATTTCAATTGTGCTGAAGATGTTTTTGAGTTTGCCGGATTCTTTGATGGACATGTCTTTGTTAATGAGAAAGGTAATACATTTGAGGGCAAAACTGCCATATGCTTATTTACCTTTGGAGTGGATTGCATTTCTCATTATGCAGATAGAGTACAGCTGGTCGAATTAATTTTAACACCATAGGTGTTATCAATTTTAATTGACAACTACTAGATGCCATATTAAATTTAGTTCAAATAACTTCTGCAGTTATTCTGCTCTTACGCCTACTTATCATTGTTACTTATTGTTGAATGTTTTTCATACTATGCATGTCTGATTCATTTTCAGGTGCCCAACATAAGGCAATTGTTGAATATTCACCTTATCAGCGTGTTCCAAAGTCAAGCACCAAAAAGGATGGCCGTGAAGGAACTATATACAAAGGTGTTGCTTTGGTTATATTTTCAAGTTTTTTAATGTGGAAACTCTAATTCTAGTCAGACTTAGAGTGCATATCCTTTTAATAATGGTAATGGCTGCTTTCATTGAAACAAGAACAGATCCAGACTATCTTGAGTTTCTCAAGTTAATTGCAAAACCTCCTGAGCATCTTCCTAGCGCAGAAATACAGTTGGAAAGAAAAGAAGCTGAGCAAGCTGGTTAGTTACCAATTTATTGCAGCATCCACCAATAAATATTAAATACACTGACTTATACTTACCTCAACTTTTTACCTTTTTCTAATAATGAACAAGTATGGAAATTGCTTGATTAATTCACTAGAGAAAGCCACAATATATAGGCTTCATTCCAAGCTCCACAATGATCCCTAGAATCAAGCCCATCATTACAAGAAATGATCATACAGGAATTAAGGAGTAAAACAAGGAAAGATTGTCTGCCATAATCCAAAGGAAAAAATAAACAAAGGAAAAGATATAGATGGGACCAAGGTTTAATCATAACTTCAACAAATAAAGTTCTTGTTAGAAGGTTTGCGATAAAGGTAGCTAGAAAAGAGTAGCAGTGCCCATAAGGAAGCATCTCATGAAGATGGATTGTAGTAGTATTTTGTCTAACATTTGTCTCTTTCTTTCTAGGGGCTGCCAAGGAAGCACCAGTTGTCACTCCATTGATGGAATATATTCGTCAAAAGCGTGCAGTTGAGAGTGGCGCGCAGGTATTGATTTTTTACTTTGTTTCCCTCCGCATATGATTGTGGGATGCACATGGTATAATGCTAATAATTATTGGGGAAAACGGATTACTTCTTTTTTGTTTCCTTTTGTTTCATTGCTCTTGGAGAACTTGATGCATAATGGAAAAACTTGAGATTATAGCAAGGGGATGGGCGATGAGGGGTAGATTGAAGAGTATTGAGATTGTCTGTTACTCTTGACTTTTCTATTTGAGCCAAGTGTGCACAAACATGGTTTAATTAGATTTTGGGCATATTTAAATTTAAGCTTCAATAAAGATAATTGTATGAGTGAAGATTTGCAGTTATCCGATCTTTAACATAAGAGATATGTATGGCCAAAAAAAGGGAAAAGATAATGTTTGTAGCATTTCAGGAACAGTAATGGATGTTAAGGATAGAGATTAGAATTCATTCATATTATGGAAAATGTGCGGGGTAGAAACGTAATAATAGTTGACAGAAAAGAGTACCAAGGGATTAGGTAAGCAATGATTCATATGCTGTGATTTTATTGAGTTTTTATGAATATATTTATTTAATTGCTTTTTATGACTTGAAATTGAGCTGCATATTGCTGAGTCATCTGATGCAGAGCTCTGAAATTAAATGAAGGTATTATGCATGTTTTTATCATTGAAATCAGATGTGGCCCTGATGAATTTCCCATTTGGAAAAGTCAGGCCAAAGGATCTGCTCTTGGCCGGATGCATTGTGTATGGAGTCCTGTTTTTCCACACAGGCTGCAATTTATCTGTACAATTGTTTTTTTTTTTCGTATCAGCATGTTGGGATTAAGAAAAACAAGGATGTTGAGAAACAGAAGATATACAAATGAAAAGGATGTGGTATAAGCTTGGAAAAGATTGGAAAGTACATAAATAAAGAGTTTTTTATGGTATTGTTGAGATATTCAAAGAGACAAATTAGGGAATTGATATGATTGGAGACAAATTAGAGATAAATTAGGGAATTGATATGATTGTGATTAGAGACAAATTAGAGATAAATTAGGGAATTGATTTTGCCTAGGATTCTACTTTAATGTATGATTATGCTCCCTTAATTGACTCTCTTAATTGAGCCTTAATTGGCTCCCTTAATTGGCTCCCTAATTGAGCCTTTAGGCTACTATATATTGTACCCCTTCTCTTCTCAATTGTATAACATATAGAGCATTCTCTCTAGTTCTTCTTACACATTCTCTCTAGTTCTTCTTACATGGTATCAGAGCTTGTGTAAAGATTTTCTTTTCGCTGGGATTCTTCATCTCGTCTAAGAGTTTTGTTTGCTGGGTCTTCTGTGTCTTTGTCCAGGCGAACGAAGCCATCTGCATCAGGTCCCAATCCTTTTGTTTTTGACAAAGAAGTGCCCGTTCGTCAGTGCGTTGATTCGTCGCTTCATTTCCGTCATTCTACGGGAGGTTTCGTGCCTTGGTTTGAGAGCCCTAGGGTTCGTTTGTTTCGCGTTTCTGCCGCTGTACTGTTCATCACGTCACTGTTCATTGCTTTTCCGGTGGTTGTTTCCGGCCGTTCTTTGCTTTTCCGACATCGACTCCCTTCTCTGGTGTGATTTGGCCGGTTTCATGGTCGGTTTGTGACGTTTTGAGACTGGGCTTTTGAAACGTTTGTTGTTCGTGTGCGTGAACCCGACGTGACTGTTGCTGTAGCTTCTGTTTCCGCTGCTGGAACGTTTCTTTGCTGCTGCTGTTGTTCTGTTGCTGCTACATTTGCTGTAACGTTTCTGGTTCTCTTTTCTAGTTTCATTTACCTTGATTGCTTCTCATGGCTGAATCTAAACCCAGTAGTGCCCCCGATGTCATCCCGATTACGATGAAGATTACTGAACACAAGTTGAATTTGACTAACTGTCTGGATTGGAGCAAAACTATTCGTATGTATTTGCTGAGCATTGCAAAGGAGGGTCACTTAACTGAAGCACCTCCAACAGATGCATCTAAGCTTACCTGGACTCGAACAGATGCTCACTTGTTCTTACAGATTCGGAACTCCATTGAGAGTACTATCCTCCCCTCTATTAGTCATTGCCTTGATGATCGGGTGCCATGTTCGGTTGCTTGTTCGGGTGGTACATCTCCTTTCGAAGTTCATTGTCGTTTGGGTCATTTGTCTTTGTTGTCATTAAAGAGGATTTACCCTCAGTTTAGTCACTTATCTTCCTTAGATTGTGATTCATGTCAATTTGCCAAACTTCATCGTGTCCCTTTGGCATCTAGAGTCAATAAACGGGCTACGTCCCCCTTTGAGTTAGTCCATTCTGATGTTTGGGGTCCTTGTCCTGTTGAGTCCAAAACTGGTTTCAAGTACTTGTTACTTTTGTGGATGATTTTTCTCGAGCAACTTGGCTTTTCTTCATGAAATCTCGATCTGAGTTGTTCTCTCATTTTTGTAATTTTTGTACTGAAATTAATACTCAGTTTGCTACTTCTGTCCAAACTTTACGTATTGATAATGCTAAAGAATATTTTTCGGCACAATTTCAAAACTATATGCTTCAGCATGGCATACTTCATCAGTCTTCCTGTACCGATACACCCGCCCAAAATGGTGTTGCTGAAAGAAAGAACCGCCATTTATTAGAAGTTGCTCGAGCTCTCATGTTTCAAATGCATGTACCTAAATCCTTTTGGGCAGATGCTGTATCTACTGCCTGTTTTTTGATCAACCGTATGCCTTCTTCTGTTCTTCATGGCGTTTCCCCCTACACCACGTTGTTCCCCACTAAGTCATTGTTTCCCATTGCCCCCAAGATTTTTGGGTGTGTGTGTTTTGTTCGTGATGTCCGTCCTTCGGTCTCGAAATTGGATCCTAAGTCCCTCAAATGCGTCTTTCTTGGATATTCGTGGGTTCAGAAAGGGTATCGTTGTTACTCTCCTGATCTTCGCCGATACCTCGTGTCTATAGATGTCACCTTTCATGAGTCTACTGCGTTCTTCTCGTCCGACTCTTCGCCTGTTAGTGTCCAGAGCGATGCTCTTGATGATCTCTTAGTGTATCAAGTCTTACCACCACCAGTTCCAGCTCCAGTTCTGGCATTAGCCAAACCACCAGTGGTTCATGTCTATCATCGACGACCCAATGACGATAGTATCAACTCTCCAATTCATGACCCCCAAGACTCCGCTATGTTGTCTGATCCAAACCAACACTCTGCTATTTCTACTTCTGACTCTATTCCAGATCCAGTTGTTGGACCTGAGTCAGTTTCTGATTCACTCGATTTGCCCATTGCTCTTCGCAAAGGTAAACGTACTTGCACCTATCCCATCTCTTCCTATGTTTCTTACACAAATCTGTCTCCTGTCTCCTATTCTTTTGTTGCCTCTTTGGATTCCATCTCCCCTCCTACAACCCTTCATCAAGCCTTAGCTCATTCGGGTTGGCGTGCCGCTATGGAGGCAGAGATAATGGCCCTTGATCAAGCTGGTACCTGGTCTCTGGTTGATTTACCGACGGGGAAGAAGGCAATCGGATGTAAGTGGGTATTCACAGTTAAGACAAAGACTGATGGTACTGTGGAACGACTTAAGGCTTGCCTTGTTGCGAAAGGGTATACTCAGACATATGGCATTGACTACTCTGAGACTTTCTCCCCGGTGGCAAAACTCTCTTCTATTCGTCTTTTCATATCTATGGCTGCTACTTATGATTGGGCACTTCACCAGCTCGATGTCAAAAATGCTTTCTTGAATGGTAACTTACATGAAGAAGTCTATATGGAGCAACCACCGGGTTTTGTTGCTCAGGGGGAGAATGGGAAGGTGTGTCGGCTTCTGAGATCTTTATATGGTCTAAAGCAAAGTCCACGAGCTTGGTTTGACAGGTTTCGCTCAGTAGTTCAAAAGTTTGGCCTGCATCAAAGCAGGTGTGATCATTCTGTGTTTTACTAAAGGACGGATGATGGTATTATTCTATTGGTTGTTTATGTTGATGATATTGTAATCACAGGTGACAATACATCTGGAATTTCGTTGCTCAAGACTTTCCTCAACTCTCATTTTCAGACAAAAGATTTAGGCCCATTGAAGTACTTTCTGGGAATAGAGGTTATGAGAAGTAAGAAAGGGATTCTCTTGACACAGAGGAAATATGTTCTTGATTTGTTGGAAGAAACAGGAACATTAGGATCAGCACCAAGTAGTGTCCCTATGATTCCAAACCCATTCCTTGATCTTGATGGCACAGTACCTTTTGAGACACTACCGGAAGATATGAGAAACAAACTTGACCCTGAGAAGATCAAGCCTTTTGAGAATCCTGAAAGATACCGAAGGTTGGTTGGCAAGTTGAATTATCTTACAGTAACCCGTCCTGATATCACTTTTGTGGTTAGTGTCCTTAGCCAATTCATGATAGCACCAATAGTAACTCAGTGGGAAGCCCTAGAGCATGTTTTGCATTATCTAAAAGGAGCGCTTGGTCGTGGTATACTTTATACTAATCATGGTCATACTGAAATTGAGTGTTTTCGTGATGCTGATTACGGTGGATCAAAAGCTACCAGACGATCTACTACAGGATATTGTGTCTTTGTGGGTGGGAATTTGGCTTCTTAGAAGAGTAAGAAACAAGATGTGGTGTCACGATCAAGCGCAGAAGCCGAGTACCGAGCTATGGCACAATCAACTCAAGAGATTGTATGGATTTATCAACTGATGAAGGAGGTCGGTTTCAGTGAGTCATTACCAGCAAAGTTATGGTGTGATAACAAAGCTGCCTTGCACATAGCCTCTAATTCTGTGTTTCATGAACGAACGAAACATATCGAAATTGATTGTCACTTTGTTAGAGACAAGATCAAGGAGAACTTCATTTCTACAGGACTTGTGCGGTCTAGTGATCAATTAGACGACCTTTTGACTAAGGCCCTCACTGTGATACGGGTTGACTATCTTTGTAACAAGTTGGGCTTGATTAATATTTATGCTCCAACTTGAGGGGGAGTGTTGAGATATGATTGAGATATATATTAGGAAATATATCCTTTACAATCAAGAATTAGAATTATGATTTTGTGTATTTAATTACAGTAATGAGCCATTAATAAGAGGCTCCTCCTTGATGTATATATATCCCTCTTGGGTAATTCAATAGATGTGAATTTTACAGTGCATCAGTTTACAGTTATAAAGAGATCTTTTGGTCTATAATTTATCTAGGAATCTGGTCTATGATAGAGTACAATAGCCTCATGTGGTCCATGTAGATGACCCCACCTAGTAGAACAAGGCTTTGATGTTGTTGATCCTTCCTCCTCACCTGTTCCCAAAAACAACAATAGAGGAATATACTTGCAGGTGGTTGTGCTGACAAGCAAGTGAAGACCTGGGATGTGGCTGCTAAGAAGTGTGAGATTACCAAGGTGCATCAACAGACGAGGCAAGAACTTAGAACTAAGCGAAGACGTGGTTCATTTTTTTAGTTCATTCTTTATAGATGGTTTTCCCTTTGTAATTGTTCCAAATATGCTATAGAGAAGAAGCATAAAAACTTTTGGGAACCATTTTGCAAGTGCATATGCTTTCACTCAATTTTATAATTTGGTACCCACACTTATTTCTCTCTTTATTAAATCTTTTAATTTTGCTCTACTAGCACAATAAGCCTTGTAATTCTTCTCTATTAGTATCACTATTCCCTGTACAAAAGCTAACTGTGCTAACCGAGTAAAGTTAAATATATAATTTTATAAAGAGAGAAATAAGTATATGTTTTCAAATTAAAAATCGAGTTAAAGCATAG
>JANTPZ010144188.1:0-13565 GCA_025593235.1 Vachellia pachyceras | reverse complement strand
GAGTTGCGCAGCATCAAGGTCTGAAACATCAGGTTCCACATTCCTAGGAACGGATATGTCAACGAAAAGCCTTTGTCCCATGCCTTGGTCAACTGGAGAAAGCATTTGCACATTCTCTTTTGAGAATAACGGGGATTCAGATGCAGTGCAGGTGAATATGACATCACCTTCAGTGGCGCATGCTAGGGTTTCTGAAAGAGGTCTATACACTATGTCAACACCTTGCAGCTCTTGGCTAATGGCATTGACTCTCTCTTCTGTTCTGTTAACAACAACCATTCTGCTGCACCCTTTTGCCACCAAGTGTTTGATCACAAGCTTTCCCATCTTCCCAGCACCAAAGACTACTACTCTGGAATTAGCAAAGGAAGACTCAGGAAGCTTCATGAGTGACAGCTCCACAGCAGCAGAGCTGACAGAAACTGACCCCGAGGAAATGTTTGTCTCAGTTCTTACTCGCTTTCCAACAGAGATTGCTTGCTTGAACAACCCACTGATTTTCCTATCAAAACCAGCTACTCCTTGCCCAACTTTTACAACTTGTTTTACCTGAGCAAGAATCTGACCTTCCCCAAGAACAAGAGAATCAAGCCCCGCTGCTACTTCAAACAGATGTTGAGTGGCATCCTTGTTGTATAGCAAAAACTGATGCTCGCGAAGCTCAGCTAATGGAACCCCACTTTGCTGCCAAATAAGAATCATACAACATTAAGTTCCATTTATATGTCATGGCACATGATTGTCAGTGAAATTGAATACTAAAAGGTATAGCGTTTCTTAGCAGAGCATTAAAAATAAGGTAGGAAAGTACCTTTGACATCCACTCAGTCACTTCTTTAACACCACGGTGTTGAGAGAGTGCTACCACATAAATCTCCATTCGGTTACATGTGCTAAGAACAGCAGCTTCTTCTATATGGTTTAAAGCACAGAGTTCTCCGATGACTTGAGGCCACTGGGCTTCAGGTATTGCAAGTTTCTCACGAATCTCAACCGGAGCAGTGTGAATGTTCAGCCCAATGGCAATGATGCTGCTCCTTTCCTTTGTATACCCTACAGGAGAAAGAAAGCAGACAGGTTAACCCCTAAAAAAGAAACAGTGAAATAGACATCCGCAGGATCTTCATTTTAAAAAAGGAACGAAAGGAACTGTACACAATTTCGAGGATTCAACCAAGTAACAGGCCTAGCCCTACCACCGACTTAAACAAAATAGCTAACAACCGTTTCGCAAATAATGATCTGAACACTTGACAATTGAATTGGGTACATCAATCAAAAGTCGCCATTCTTCTTAGACAAAAGATAGTTAATTCAGTCTTCAATGAGAAGAGTGCCGTACAACGGATCTACATTGGTTCCTAAATTAGAATATCATCGTAATCTGAGGCGCTTCCATCTTGATGGATCAGTTTATGATACAAAATTTTAGCATAAAGCATTAACCATTTTGCATTTACTGTCAGAAATATTTTCAAACACTTGACACGACCCATGATCAAGCAGAGAAACAACACATAACAGAAAGAGAGAATCGATTAAAACACGAGATGTAACACAAGACTCACTGTTAGCCCCGGAAGACTTGAGCAACTCAAGAGCAGAAGGTCCAGAAGGCACGGCATCAATTTCATTCCTCCGAACAAAATTCTCAGAAACAACCTCGCACCTAGGGCTAAACGAAGCGTCCCTTCTTACAGAAACCAGAGCCCTGGAATGCAACGTTCCAGAACAAACAGGTACCGACGCCGGAGAACGGCGAGATACGACGGAAGGAGAAGCCTCAGAGCCAAAAGATCGAGGTAGGGAGGAAGCAGAACCAAGCGCACCCGCCATCGACGGAGGACGACGGAGGTGAAACGGTTGAGAGAAACCCAAAGCTTGAGGAATCAAGGAAGATGAATGAGAAAGGAAATGAACATTCACAAATGGAGGCTGAATAATGTGTGTGTGTGTATATATATATAACGAGGAGGGAGTGGGTGGGGCACACGACGACCTGATCGCCGTAACGTACAGCTAATTCAAACCCATAACAAAAAAAAAAAAAAAAAGGAATGAAGGGGGCGTGTTGTGACCACACTCTCTCTCCCCCCCCTCGCCGACCCATTCTAACGTTGAAAGGTCAAACATGGATGCGTGCCCTTCATTAATTTTGATTCGTCAAATCAAATGTCACGTGTAGACCTTTTTTTTTTAATTTACCGTCAGGTCATAAATAGTGTAAATGAACAAAAAAAATATTGTGCTTGCTTGGTAAAGCTTAAATTCTTCTTAAAAGTACGTTCAACAGTGTTTTTTCGTAAAATGAGATAATCTTCTCCACATATTTACCTTGACTTACGTAAAAATACTTCTCTACCGTGTTCCTAAACGGATACATTACCATCGGATTCCAACAGTAACTGATCTGGTTGTCATTAACAACCTCATCGGCAATAACAATCAGACCAGCTACTATTGGGATGTGATGATAATTTTGCTAATATTTAGGATCGTTTGTTCATTAATTTTTTTTTGTTGAAATTGTAAATTTCCTTTTTTTTTTGTTTGTGATTGAAACTTGAAAGGAATTGACGTTTTTGTGACTTTTGGTTGCAGTTTGAAGTTTGTTGGCCGTTCCTAACTACCGACCACTAACAAGCATGTGAAGAAAATCGTCGTTAGGAATCTTTTAAACTAAACAGTATCTATACACATAATTTTCACACCCATTCTTCACACACAATATATATACACATATGCATGTGTTTACTTCTGAGTAAGTTATGGGAAATTCTTAAAATATACCTCTTGCATTTGGAAATCTTTAAAAGTCTTAATGAATAAATAAAATGACATGTAAGGGAGAACATATGAATATATCATTTTCAATATTGAAGGAAAGAAATCAAGCTGACTTCAATAATATAACATCGTTGCAGGGTTGTCACTAAGTTTAAAAAAGTGGTTAATATATTAAGTAATGTTGTCAACCAACTCAAAACGAGGGTACGCACACATAAGTGTAGATGTTGTCAAAATCATTACAAAATATATCACTTCGTTTACGAAAGTGGTCGGTATGTTAATTAATGTTGTTAATCAACTTAGCACCCTCAAATGTGGATCTTGTTGAAATCATTACATAAGTTGTCACTTCCTCTACAAAAGTGGTCAAGATGTTAAACAATGTTACGAAAATGCATCTACACCCAAGTGTGGATGTTATCAAAATCACTGCATAAGTTGTTAATTCATTTATAAAAGTAGCCGATTTGTTAAAAAAAGTTAACAACTAATTTAAAATGGGGGCATCCGTACTTTAGTAAGATGTCAAATTCAAAATAGAAGTTGTCACTGAACTTTAAAAGGTTGTCAACAAGTTTGATCATTTTAGGGGCGATTTGATCATTTCAACCCAAATTTAAAATAACAGATTCTGACATGCTCCCTTATTTATCATTTTGTTTATTCATGGAAAGTTTTAGGGATTTCCAAATTCGAGAGGGTTTTTTTAGGATTTTCCCTTAATTTATTATAATTGAAGGAATTAGTTATAAAAGTTAAGTTATTTCTAATATAATAGGATTAACCTATTTTTATCAAATTTTGGTATTAATTCCTATTGTTTTCGCATCGTTAGTTTTAATCATTATAGTTTAACAAATATTTGGATTAAGTTTAATGGCTGATTCTCATACGTTTAAAGAGTTTTGATTTCGATTCTTATACTTAAACTTAAGCTAAATTCTTATGGAATTATATGAATCATGATTTGAAACCACATGGATTAAAACTTCAACATCGTATTAATTTAGGAAAATCACTAAAAATTTAAAGGAATGAATATAATAATCACAAAAAATATTAATACAAGTGATCAATATGAATTTATTGTTATTTCTTACCTCCAATAAAATAAATTATTGAAGTTGTCTAATAAAATATTAGAATAGTGCGGAATTTTTATTTTTCACTATATATTATAACTATATGTTATAACTTGTGCATCGGATGGGACAATTTTAATTAGCAGATTATTAGTTTTATAATTTTCATATGTCAAAGATATTATATTACGATTACGAACATTCTTATTTTTCCGATTGATACGAAACATTCTAAAATAATGATATAATTAGAAGATTTTTGCAGGTTCATCTGAAAGTTAACTTTTTTAAAAAAATTAAGGAAGTTAAATACAATACTTATATATATGTGTGTATATTATATCTCACTTTATAGGTTAATCAAATTAGTTTAGTGGAAAGTGATAAATATAGATACTTGGGAAAATTAATCTTTCAATCCATCAACTTTTGATCCAGCTATAACTCAGTCGTTGAAGTTTGACTCAGTACTGTTGAACATAAATATATAAATCCAGATTATGAGTTTTACAGTAGAAGTCTTACGTACCTCTTGCCATGGTGTATGAATATTGATACTTTCTTGAATTCTTCTGAAAGGGAATATCTGGCACAGTGATGGACTACATAATACCATCACCCCGTCAGAGAATTCGTGATTGAACAAATAATTTTTCCGTATCTGTTCTGAGTCATGGTCTCCTCCTTATATAGCCTCCCATCAAGACTCTCCAAAAGGTTTCAATGCCCAAACACAATCCTATGAATGAAACACTTTAATCCGTAATCTAAATAATGACGCGGGACACATCCGGTGATATATTTATATATATTAAAATAATATATAATATCTAAATAAATATAATAATATATATTAAATATATATTAAATTTCTAACATTCTCCCACTTGTCCCGCAACTTAATATTATTTTGTGAGTAAGTTTATTTAAGTAACATTACATGAACTATTGCGACAAGTCCTCATTGATCAAGTATTGTCTTTCATAATCACAAGTAGTGTCCTTACTTAATGGGGTAATACTTTATAAATAAACTTTAATGTTTATTCAATTCATACCTTAATATTTATCAATCTCATCAACATATATGTATATAAATAATAAAAGATTGATAACAATAGACGAAAATTCATCATATCACATACCTTCTCATATAATGGCTTAAGCCTCATATAAGGTATATGTACAATAAAGTCTTTCGGTTTCATATCTTTAATCAAAGGATCAGCTAGTATTTTCTTTGTATTGATGTAATCAACCGAAACTTGGCTACTTCTAACTCTATCTTTTAAAGATAGAAATTTTAATTTAACAAACCTACTTCGAGCTCCGCTCTTTCTGTTGTTGGCAATGGCCACCGCAGCTTTGTTATTACAAAACATTTTAATTGGCCTAGAAATTGAATCCACAATCTTAAGCCCTGCGATGAAATTTCTTATCCAGATTCTTTATGTATTTGCTTCAAAAACCGCTACATACTCAACATCACGAGTACTAGCAGTTACAAGTGTTTGTTTAACACTTCTCCATGAAATTGCTTCTTCTGCTAAGAGGAAGACATAACCAGTAGTAGATATCCTTGTATCTTTACAACCTCCTAAATCAGAATCTGAGTATCCAATCACCTCAAGATTGTCTGTCCTTCTATATGTGAGTTTGTAATGTTTTGTACCCTGAAGGTATCTAAAAACTTTCTTTGCAGCTAACCAATGTTTGATTCCAGGATTACTTTGGTATCTCCCTAACATACCCACAACAAAAGCTATATCAGGTCTTGTGCATACATTAAGCTTCGTACTGCTGAAGCATAAGGGATCCTTTCCATCTCCTTTCTTTGTAAATCATTTTGGGGACACTGATTCAAATTAAACACATCTCTCTTTTCAATGGGAATGATGTTGGAATTACAGCTTTCCATCCGGAATCTTTCTAGAATTGTCTTGATATAGGTTTCTTGAGATAAACTTAAAATACCTTTATGTCTATCTCTATGAATTTTAATGTCAATGACATAAGATGCCTCACCCATATCCTTCATGTCAAAATTTTTGGATAAAAACTGTTTTACCTCTCGTAAGAGTCCTAAATTATTGGTTGCAAGTAGTATGTCATCCACATACAGTATCAAAAATATGATCTTACTCCCACTATTCTTGTAGTATATACATTCATCCATAACATTCTCAATGAAGCCAAAAGATGTAATGACTTCATGGAACTTTAAATACCATTGTCGAGAAGCTTGTTTAAGACCATAAATTGACCTCTTTAACTTGCATGCCAAATTTTCATTTCCTTTTGCAATGAATCCCTCAGGTTGCTTCATGTAGACCTCTTCTTCAAGTTCTCCATTGAGGAATGAAGTCTTAACATCCATCTGATGCAACTCTAGATCAAAATGTGCAACTAATGCCATGATAATGCGGAGAGAATCCTTTGTAGACACAGGAGAATAAGTTTCTTTGTAGTCTACTCCCTCCACTTGAGTAAAACCTTTGGCAACCAATCTTACCTTGTATCTATCAATGTTACCTTGTGAGTCCCTTTTGGTTTTGAAAACTCATTTACAGCCAACGACCTTAGCCCTATTTGGTAACTTCACAAGTTCCCAAACCTGATTGTTTGCCATAGATTTCATCTCGTCCAACATAGCATCATATCATAACATAGAGTTAGCACTTTCCATAGATTAAATAAAATTTAATGGGTCATCCCCTATAACTACATCACAGTCAAATTCAATAAGATACACTATATAATCACTAGGCAATGCTGATTTTCTTTCTCTTGTTGACCTTCTTAATCCAACTTTCTGAACTGGTTCAAGCTGTTCATGCGGAACATTTCTTATCACATTTTGTGGTTGTGTGATAGGTTGATCATTTAGAATATGTTCCTCATGTTCAGTATTGTCAACTTGAGTGATTGGAATAATATCATGTTCTACAACAACTCTCATTTGAGGGATGTTTTCATTTATTGATGTTTCCTCACCATGATTGTTAGTGATATCTTCTATGTGACTATCTTGCAAATTGTCACTTCCACTAATCAAATCATTCTCAATAAATTTTGCATTTCTAGATTCTATAAATTTCTTTGAAGGTGGAGGATAATAAAACTTATAACCTTTAGACTTTTCAGCATATCCAACAAAATAGGCTCTTATAGTCTTAGGATCCAATTTCTTCTCTTGTTGATTGTACACTCTCACTTCTACAGGACACCTCCATACCCTAAAATGACTTAAACTAGATTTCCATCCTTTCCAGATTTCAAACGGTGTTTTTGGCACCGCTTTTGTTGGAACCATACTGAGTATGTATATGGCTGTCAAGAGTGCTTCCTTCCACATGGGAACTGACAGTTTGGAGCTACTCAACATGCTCCTAACCATATCTAATAAAGTCCTATTTCTTCTTTCAGCGGCTGCATTCATATCAGGAGAGCCAGGTATGGTGTATTGAGCAACTATACCATGCTCTCGAAGAAAATATGCAAAAGTACCAGGCGCTTGTCCCTCACTAGTGTATCTACCATAATATTCACCACTTCTATCCGATCTTACGATTTTGATTAGTTTCCCAATTTGTTTTTCTACTTCAGCCTTATATTCCTTAAAAGCATCTAATGCCTTACTTTTATTATGAAGCATGTAAACATACATATATCGTGAGTAATCATCAATAAAAGTAATAAAATATTTTTGTCTGTGTGCAGTTAAATCAAGATAACATATATCTGTATGTATGATCCCAAGTAATTCTGAACTTCTTTTAGCCCCTTTATGTGACTTGTTGGTTTGCTTTCCCTTTATGCAATCCACACAAGAACCAAGATCCGAATTCTTTAATGATGGAATAACTCCATCTTTAATTAGCCTCTTGATTCTATCAACAGAGAAATGACACAATCTCCAATGCCACATGCTAATTGAATTTTCATTGATGACACTTCATTTAATACCATGTGTAACAAATAAAGCGTGAGGTAAATAAAAAATAATTCTAAATAAACCGTTATCCATAACAATATCTAAAATAGGAACTGAATCTTTACTAATAAATATATGATCTTTTGAAAGGTTTAATCCATAACTAAAAGGAATTAACCTGGACATAGAAATTAAATTCCTCTTGTAAGAGGGTATTTAAAAAGTCTCAAAAAGATCTAAAACATTATTATTAGATAAAGTTATCCTTAATGTTCCAACAGCTTTCATAGCGTCTCATTTCATTGCCTGAAAAGACTTTTTTCTCATTAGGTTTTGGAGGGAAATTGTTTAGAAAGCCCTGCATGGTGTTAGATATGTGGATCATAGAACCAGTATTAATCCACCAAGTGTCATCACTAACAGAAGTATAATGAGATTCAAATACAGCACAAGTTGAAAGCGTACCTTTCTTTTCAAGCCAAGCCTTAAACTTGAGACAATCAACTTTAATGTGTCCTTTACTTTTGCAAAAGAAGCATCTGCCATCCTTCTTATTTGCTGTGTTGATAGGAGGAATCTTGTTTTTCTTCTTATTATTCTTACCCTTATCTTTCTTCGTACCCTTACTAGCTTCTGCCTTGGAACTTGTAACAATATGAGCTTCCGTATGTGCAGACTTCTTATTCATTAGTAATCTAGTCTCTTCTTGAACACACATGGCCAATAGTTCATCCACTGTTCATTTTTCCTTATATGTGTTATATGAGACCTTGAAAGCATCATATGAAGGAGGAAGAGAGTTCAATATCAACTGCACCAAAAATGACTCAGTAGGTTCCATTTTCAAGGGTTTGAGTTGAGATGAGAGGTCCCTCATTTTCATGATGTGCTGCCTTACACCACAAACACCTGTAAGCCTTAAGGTACATAATTTAGACATAACGGCTCCACCCATTTGCTTGTCTGACACTTTGAATTGTTTTTCCAAAGCTTCTAGGTACTCTTTGGCAGTTCTACATTCAGGAATAGCACCCTTAATCCCTCTTAGGATTCTTGATTGAATGGGTTAAAGAGATAATCTGTTAGATCGCTCCCACTGATCATATTGATGTCTTGCATCTCGGTCAGTACAGTCATCAGCTGGTTTTTGAGGTTTGTCGACCCTCAAAGCAAGATCCAAGTCCATACATCTAAGATCTAACATAATACTATCTTTCCAATCAAAGTAATTAGTACCATCTAGGATCATTTTGTTATTTAGATCAGTAATAACCCTAGTGGTAACAAAAGATGCAAAAATTTATAAATATACTCACATTAGCCTTTTTGAAACAAACACAATTACTGTGCCAGGTGCATGGTCAACTTATTTGAACCATACAATTACAAATACGTACCGCTAGAATCTATCTGTGGGCAAAGAATACTAGCATACAACGTATTTGTCTAAAATTGATGAAACTAAAACACAAGTATTGATTTCTAATACCTATGGGTTACTTAGAAAACATAAGGCCATTATATTTCATCCTAATTAAATTTTTAATTATAATTATCTATCTGTGGGTAAAGATAAATTATAATCTTACATTTAATTACAATGATATTCTATAATACCATATGTGATTTATTAATATGCATGCAATTTAAAATAAAAAATGAGGATGTTGTGGCTACTCCCCAGATATAATGGCATGCTACTCACGAATATCTATTTGTGCATAAATATACGGCAATAACATAATGGAAATTTAACAGTTAATCTAATTAACAATATGTAACTAGATAACTGAAATTCTTCCACTAATTCATGCTTCATATAAAATTGCTCAAATAAATCTTAATTTAGACAATTTCAAAAGAAAATTATAATTGCCCAAAGAGCAATAATATATAAATAATAGACAATTTAAATAATTCATACAAGTAATTTGTAGAATTAAATAAATAAACAAATGTATAGCTAATAAAATATCATAAATGTCCATATATAGCATAATATTCATTTGGCTCTAGTAAACCTTTAAAAGCATGAATTCCAATTATAAAATTAAAAATAAAGATTTAGTGAGAGAAATCATAAAATACAATTCTATCAAGGCCAACTTAAAATTATTATTATTATTAATCAGTGCCTAAATGTTACAACCCAAAAGCCAAAAATAATTCACCAGGTCCAGTCACTCTTTTTTTAACCAATGAAAAACATGGCCCAAAAAACCACATGGACCAAAAGCTGTCTATGAATGGCCCAACATGTTTTTTAATCCAAAAAAAATCTTTCAATTAAACCCAAAAAATGGCCCAAAAAGATGGTTTTTTTAAATCCAGCGGGCACAGAAATAAATTTATTCGGACCAAGAAAACAATGTTTTTTAATAAAGCCCAAAACAAAGGACAAAAAAAGTGGCCCATACATTTTTTTAAGCCCAAAATGCCAATGGCACAAATGGACGCTGGCCCATAATCCATTAAGTAAAACGGTGTGTTTTACTGGTCATCGAAATGGCGCCGTTTCGGGGCGCTTGTGGAGGTGCTGCCTGTATGCCAAAACGGCACCGTTTTGGCCCAAGTCAAAACACACCGTTTTGGTACCTCCCCTGGCGAGTCGAATTAACCTACCCGACCAGCTTACTGGCATGGGCTTGAGCTTTCACGCGGCGCGTCCCCTGCTTCTACTTCTCGGCCGCGAACCTGGTTCTCTAGGCGATTCTTCCAGCGACGACGAGGGCTCTGAATCCGGTGATGACAACGACTTTAATCACCCTTTTTTAGTTCGTTTCAGGCGATGGAGAGTTCAAAAATACCGATTTCAATGGCAGAAACAACGATTTTCACAACGGAAGACATGAGAAACAAGTCCTATTCGTCTTCTACCTCTCTCTTGCCATGTATACATATACAAACAGCAACATAGATTCATATATATATATATATATATATATATGCACACAAACGAAAAACAATCACGATGCCAAAATTTTATGGTGAAGGAACCTATAGATATTGCGTTTTGGGAAATACAGATAGTTATATATTTCCAAATTCAAACACGGAAGAGCGAAATCACAAAATCACAGTTTTAAACCTAGAAAAAAAATGTATGTATGCATATAGATCTCTGAACGAAAGAAGAAGACACACAGAGGGAAAAATTTGGGTTCTTCCACGATTTCAAAAACATATAGGCATACATATAACTTAAAACACTAGGCATAGATAAAGTTTGCTCTGATACCACATATTGAACATAAATACATAAACCTAGTTCATGAGTTCTACAACGGAAATCTTGCGTACCTCTTGCCATGGTGTATGAATATTGAGACTTTCTTGAATTCTTCTGAATGTGAGTATCTGGCATAGTGATGGACTGTCGAATACCGTCACCACATCAGAGAATTCGTGATTGAACAAATAACTTTTTTCCGTATTTGTTATGAGTCATGGTCTCCTCCTTATATGTCTTCCCATCAAGACTCTCCAAAAGTTTCAACGACCAGACACAACCCTCTGAACGCAACTCTTTAATTCGTAACCCAATTAATGATGCGGGACACATCCGGTGATATATTTATATATATATATATATTAAAATAATATATAATATCTAAATAAATATAATAATATATATACTAAATATATATTAAATTTCTAACAAGTACAACTCAATCCCTATAATTTTAACTCAGTTGTAACTCAATTCTTAAACTTTGACTTAATGCAAACCATTCTCTATAGTTATAATTTAACCCTTAACCTTTTATTTTATATATGATTTATTTTCTAAAATATATAGATTAAATTATAAAATAGTCAAAACTATATGGACTAAGTTGCACCGAATCAAAATCTAGGGATTGTGTTATAACCAGAAAATTTTTTCAAATGATAATCAACTAACAATGCAGTACAAGCCTCATAAACCCATTTTCTCTTTTAGAAACATAATTTGTTTCATTTAGAGACAAATAAGGAGGAGAATCTTGCCCAACATTTATCTCAACTTTCTATTTATATGCATTATTGTGGATCAATAAACATTGCACATGCTCCTGACCAAAAGCCAATTTCACGGGGAGAATTTTGTTGGCTTAATATGTATAAGTGATGCAATATATTAAGTCATATATACCAACACTGAAATAATAATCTTGTTCTCATAAGCATTGATCAAGCTATATATGGAGGCTTTAGTAAATTATTATGGATCATATAATTTGGAAATTGTGCACAAATGAACATAATGATCTTATTCAAATAATCTAGTAAACTTCAAGTTGCAAGCTACCAATAATCATACATGTAACCATATTATAGATGCATCAATCAAATTTATTGAATACTTGTATGGTTAACATGCTTTTCGAATGGGCCCACATCTGTAAATATATTTCCAAAAATGTAAAGATCCATTTCAAATCATAACCAATGATTTTCTCATGATCCATATTCTATTGAGAACAAGCATCACATAATAACATTTGAATTATATATAATGTGATGGCTATTCATGAAGAATCTTCAGGCTCTTCAATAAATGTCAATTTACAATCTTTGACATTATATTGCATCTTATATATGACTCGGATGATCAAACAAGTCATGCCAACAATAACTTTGTCTAGATCAGTAAACTTATGGTTTACTGTACTTCTCAATTTTCATATTGCTTTAAAGTCTCAATATGATATATTTAACATGACATGCATTTTGGGAGATCTTACATATCCATTTTTGAGAGATCAAAAGGCTCAATATGATATATTTAACATGACATGCATTTTAGGAGATCTTACATCCATTTTCTGGGAGATCAAAAGGCTTAAAAATCTCCCTCTCATAAATAGAAATATATACAAAGTTAGCTCACACTTGTATTATAATGATCTCCCCCTCGAGTGTGAGTCATATAAGCATGGTTTTCTTACTCACTAAATTTCACTTGAAAGCCTTTGTACTTTATAACTCCAATAAAATTTTGGATTTTAATCCAATTGGAATATCATCTTTAAACTTTTTGGGTAAACCAAAACTTTAATATAAATTTATGCGCCATAATTTTCATCATCAATTCTTTTTCCACCCATAAACTAAAAAGTTATATTAGTTCTTCAGGAACTAAACTAGTTCTTCATGAACTATATCAATTTTGTAACATATAGTTCTTCAGAAACTATATCACTTTGTGGGGAATAGTTCTTCATGAACTAATATATATTATTATATAACAATATAAATTTCATGGTTATTTATGGTTTCATAACCAACCAATTGAACATTTCCTAATAGATTCATATGTATGTTTCTATATGACTTCCGGTCATATTGTGACATTCTCTCATAATTTTGATGCCATTAGAAGGCTCAACTTTTAATTGTCAATGTATCAAATAATATGATCATGACCATTCTCTTTTTTGTCTTTCAATAGTACATCATCACTTCATTGGTCTTCTGGACCAAAAATAAATTTTTTTAAAAGCTACCAAATTTTGATATTTGAATATTAAGCCTTCATGACTTTGATATTTGTAGCAATTTGATTATTCAAATGGCATAATTTTTTTTGTCATTTACTAGTACCCATAATGTTCTTTCGTCAAATAACTATTGTGATGTGACTTCAGGTCATCCAATCACAATTGCAGAAATATCTTAGCTGCTGACCATTAAATTGAAATAAGATTATAATGAAATAAATTTAGTAAATTTAAATAAACAATAATATAAATACATTGTATAATTATATATTATAT
>JANTPZ010144182.1:0-15175 GCA_025593235.1 Vachellia pachyceras | reverse complement strand
GTGAACTGTTCCCCAATCAAATTTTAACTATTCAAAATCATTTTATTATGATATATGAATAACTCATAGAAGGTTAATCATATATGAGGCATTCACTTTTTCATGGATGGGATTTCCAGACTTCTACAAGGGGGAAAAAGCAAATTGACTTTCAGCGGTGAAAAATTCACCGCTGAAAGTCTAAATGTCGTTGCCTTGTCACTTCTAAAAGCTAAAATATTTTTTTTAAAGTTAAATTGCTTAAAGGCTATAAATTTTTTAAAATTAAATAAAATTGTTAAAAATTATATATGTACACATATATATTGTTAAAATTTATATATATGTACACTCATGCAAAAGAAGAAAAAGACATAATATCTTGAGAAACAACTGAAAGGGACATAACTAGGAAATATTTAACAATCGCTATGCTGTCTCAACATGCATTACACGTACACATATTGGCTTCATGTTTAATGCTTCAACGCCCACATTTATAGAGTCGCTTTGTGCGTGATGCTGCAAGTTGAGAACAACGAGGCGATCCCAGCTGTTAATTCTTCCATGAATAATATATCTGAAGGATCGGTACGTAGATGCCCATGAAGTTATATATCTGTAGAGTTTTTCAGCAGATCGCAAATGAATGTCCTCATCAAAATGGGAACTGAAAGGAGTTTTGCTTCTAACTTGTTAACGTCTTTCAGCAAATGTCCTCATCAAAGCTTTAATGAGAGGGGTGAGTCAGCTACGTCCCCAACGACCTATCAAATTCGGGGCCCTTCTTAAAATCATGACAAAAATCATTGGAAAATACCCCGAATTTCGGGTATAGATGAGGAGGGGTAATGACACCGTGACCCAATATATATATATTTGTGATAAATAGGATTAGGCGATTTGGGTATAAGAGACTTGTTAAGGTCAATGCATGCCTCAAGCCTTAAGGCTTAGAGAATGCTTATAAATACTGACAGGTTGGCCATAAACAATAACCTCGTTTTAGCAGAAGGATTTGAACATAGAATCTTCTAAGTTGTGAGGCGATCACGGGGGACCCTCATTTTGGGGAATATTTCAATTTGTCTTACCTTTATCATGGGCACATACCCATCTTCCTTTGCCCATTGCGCAATTAAGGGCTTGTTTGGAAATCCATTTCAGAATAGCTTTTACGGATTCCGAGACAAAACAAAGGTTTTAAAATATTGTATTGAAAAGTTATTTACTTTAACGGAGTTCGAGTGAAAAGGTAGGTAAGAAAGAGAAAAGAGAAAGTATGAAAGAGAAAATTTATTAGGAGAGAGGGTGTGATTTGATAAAAAAAACAACTTTTTCAAATCCTAAGTTTTAAACCAAGATTTTTTTATCTAAAATAGCTTTTTTGAAAAATGTGAGTACTTAAACAAAATCTAAGTTTTGAAACTAAACCTAAGTTTCAGGAATGACATCTAAACAAGCTCTAAGAAAAGTATCCTCACATATAAATACATTCTCTTTATCTCCTTTTTGAATTTGTGAATTGTGAGCTAATTTCATATCAATTGCACGAATACTATTTTTATATTGTTGGATGCATACGATACACGTGTTTGTACATTATTTTGAAATTGGAAAATTGTTAAGGGTTTCTTTGGTTTGAAGGGAGGTTGGGGTAGGGGAGGGAAAATGAGCCCCTCCCCTCATTTGGTTTGATTTTTGAAGGGGAGGGGAGCTTAATTTATAGATTATTTTACCCTCGTGTAAATTTTGATATTCCAACGATGTCCACTGTGAAAATATGGAACAAATACTGCATCTGTGCACCAGTCACCACTCTCTTCGACCGCACCCTCGACACCACATCTTCACCCTCCACTCTGACTTCACCAGCGTCATCATCGGACCTTCCTTAGCTTCACTAGCGCCAGATCTTCCTTAGCGCCTTCTCTGTTATTTCGATCTTCCTTAGGCCCTCTTTGCTCCGTTGGATCTTTGCTCTGTTAGATTTTCATCTGTAAAATTTTGTTGTTGTTTTGTTTTTGGGCAAAAGCTTTGTGATAAGAGGGAAGTTTTGAGCTTGCTTACCGGTGAGGATGACGCGTCCGTATTAGTTTCAGTTCCCCAATAAATGGGCTTGAAGAAGAAGCAAGTGTGATGAGAGCGGGAGGTGTGGAAAATCTGGATTGGGAAGTACTGTTGATTGGCAATAATTTCATCTTCGTCCTGGGAACCGAAACCAAATGATGATGATGATGATATGAAAAGGAACAGAGAAAAAGGAGACAAATTGAACTTGGTAGCAGGAGGGGCATTTCCATTCCAGGTTCATTAGCAGCATCATCTTTAATGCTTTTTTGTTCAGAGTGTGGGGAAGTTTCTGCAGCACCAAGAGGAGGCTTCACTACATTCTCTCCTCTGGGAGAGAGCAAGGAAGCTCCTTTTCATTAATCAGCTTCAGACCCAGTTTTTTCACTCACAGAGAAACCCCATTTTCCTGAAGACCCAGTTCCATCAATGTCATCAGAAAAATACACTCTTAGCTCCCAGAATTATGGCACTTATGTTATAACAATATAATTAAATATTTTAAAGTTTTATTTGGTAAATAAATACAATTTTAAATATGCTTCCAAGGAAAATAATGAACTTATGGGCAAAATAAAAAATTTTATGGTTACAAGATAAAAAAATTTTATTTAGTCTTTCAAAATACTTTATTTGATTAATTACAAGCAAAAAAATATCGTTATATCATTTTATTATATGTGTATTTTAATATTAATTTATATGTGATATGATTAAAAATATAAATTAATGTATAAGAGTAAAATAGTAAAATTGTGGTTACTATCCCTCCCCTCTCCTCTTATACCGAACAAACGATCACATCTTCTTGCTTCACCTTGAGCAAAACAAATAAGGTAATATAATCCCCTCACCTCCCCTATTCACCTGCCTCTACCCTACCCTACCCTTCCCTTCCTTTAAACCAAAAAGCCCTACAAGACAAGTTAAAGCAACATTAGATCTAACTTTCATTTGAAAATTGTCTTAACTTGTAGATTCCATATAAATATAGGTCTCACTACAAAAAAAAAGTCCATATTAGTAGCAGTTATTTTATGTATTTGCAGCGGTTTTAACCGCTGCAAATACATGTTCTAGCGGTTTACAAAACCGCTGCAAAAGATGGTGTGGTAACTGGTTTAGCAACAGTTCTAAATAACCGCGGTGCACATTGCAGAAATCGCTACTAAGTTTGCAACGTTTGTAATAAAACCGCTACAAAACCGCACAAACCCCTACTAATCCAGTCAGATGCGTCAGTTTAACATGACGTTTGCAATGGCTATAAAACCGCTACTAAAAAAAATGGAATTTCTCGCCCTTTTTCGATGAGTGGAAAATTTTCCTTCCAGAAATCTATAGCGGTTTCTGAAAGAGTTACTAAGTTAAAATGCAAATTCACGCCTTTTTTGGAGAAGGACAATTTTCCCTCCAAGAATTTGTAGCAGATATAGTGAAAATATAAAAAAATATTAAAAAATTGTAGCGGTTTTAGAACCGCTACTAAATGTTATCAAAATATAAAAAAATTGAACTATGAAATTTAAAAGATAAACAATATAATCGATAATTAAAATATTTTTTATACTTTTATAAATTACTTCTATTTACACAAAATATGTATCGAAGAAAAAGATTAGCTATGAATTAAACAAATAATCATGAAATAAAAACATAAACTAAATAGAAAAAACAAAAAAATAAAAAACCTCAAACAAAAATAAAGAATAAAGAATAAAGAATAAAAATAAGGATTAAAAAGAAAATAAAATACAAAAAAAAGATCAGATAAGAGTGCAAAACCAGCAGAGGAAATTGAAACGAGCAAATGAAAGCAAAACAAACCCAGGAGACTGGACTATACACAAAGAAAGTGAAGGGGAAGGGATATTTATAGGCTCTCTAGTGTAAATTAGCAGAGGTTTAAGTCACGTTAGTTTGCAGCGGTTTGTGTTAGCAGCGGTTTAGGTCACTTACGTTTGCAACGGTTTATGCTAGCAGTGGTTTAGGTCACATAAGTTTGCAGCGGTTGCTTCTCCAGCTTTTTAGGTGACGGTGTTTGCAGCAGTTATGCGAATTTGCAGTGGTTCTTAAACAGCTACAAATGAGTGATACATTAAAAAAATAAATATATTGTGTGCTTGATTTATTTATTTATCTTCATCAGCTTTGACAAGGGGTAAGTCTTCATCTCCTTTGGGAAAGAAATTTTGAAAATCAGTATGATGGAATGGCTTCGCCTCATGTATCAACTATTCATCGCTATCACCCATGTCATAAATATATCTGGCTTAAGATGAACAACCATACTCCAATCTCTATGCTTATGATCTTTGACATAATAAACTTGTGCCTCTGATGCTAGAATATACTGCTCATCGTCTTGAAAGAATCACCTGTGTGAATGAGCCTTGAGAAATTCACAGATGCGATGCCTAGATCATCAGTGGTTATTCCACGAGGAGTTGTCATATTTGGCTAGGAGCACTTGAATAGCATGATGATGAATTGACCCTGCTAATTCAGTTCAATGATGTCAACCAGTTTTCCATAGTAGGCGACACCTCAGAAACGCATGTCATCGTCATTGGAGCTCACATAACTTCTTGTATAGAAGGTCCCAAAAACCACGAAATTTTGGGTGATAGAACCTTGATTGCGTGAAACTGTGTAAAACTTGAATGTGGTAAACCTTCTCGCATACTGGACCGGGCTAATGGCAAGACTTGTCAAATCAACTGGGTGGGGGTTGTTGTCATTGCGCATTTGATGTGCAAACCAACTTGGGAATTCTCTATGCACCCTTCTATTAACCTCAACGGATGTATGTTTCCTGATATGCAGTTGACGCTTGACATAACTTCTAAATTCTCTATCATGATTAAACATATATTATATGAGTTGGTAAATATACATTAAATTAATAAGATAATAGATTGAACTGATACTCACTGAATGAAAAGATCAACTTGACTGTAGTTGATGAGGGCATGTCAGTGTGCTTGTAGCATCTCATTAGGAGTGAGGTTGAAGTATTGATGTCCTCCAACTTGTCTCCCAACAAGAGGGAACAAACTGCCTGCAGATGTTAAGGGATCAATATCATGGCAATCATCAACATGAGGACGATGGTTGAAAGAAGTCTCAATGTTATCAAAGTAATGTAAGCAAAAGTTTAGGACCTTATCTCCTATATAACATTCTGAACCCTCTAGTCATGTCTTATTCCTGACATATGACTTCAACTTCCCTAAAAACCTGTAATAAGCTTAAACATTAAGATAAATTAGTAAATTGGTGATAAACCGATGTGTGCAAATAATGTGCACGAGTAACTTTCAATGGGATACATCCAATGATATTGAATTGGGCCACCGAGTTTTACCTCTTAAAGAAAGTGGACGGTGATCTATTACTGATCCCTATGACTCCTTCAGTTCAGCGTCTGTATGCTGAATACGCCTCTATACTCAAAATAATTAAAATTAAAAATTACTAATTTAAAAATCAATTCTAAAATTTAAATTAACAATTATCTCCTCAATCTTTGCGTCAAGCGAGACCCATTAATGTGTCTATAGATGGTCACAGACATCGCCCCGTATGTCACCCTCCGTCCCTCACTCTGTGCCGCCTCATCCAACTCAAAGTGAGCGATAGAGAACGACTTCGATCCTGTCATATGGTGGATCGTCAGTTGGGATTGGCTCCGCACAAGCCTCCTTAACACAGTCTGCTGCTCCAGTGACCTCCTGAATCAGACAAACTTGGCACATTCTGCCGCTTCAACCGTGTCAGGGACGTCCGCCTCTAGCTCCTAGATCGTCCTCGTCCTGTCCCCCTCCTTCTAGTGGTACAGGTGAATTCCCCTATTCTTCTACCCTTCCCCCATCTTCGAGATAGTGAAGTCTTTGTGCGCATCTCGCACAACAAATTTACCCTGCAACAAATTTCAAAATAAAAGTTAGTAAACTATTTAATAATCAATAATAAGATATGTAGAAATTAAATTGTACCTTCACTTTCTCCCAGACAACGTTCTTCAGGCTCTACTGGATCCTCTTCCAGGTCTCAGTGTTGATATCAAACTATAAGAAGTTATCGCCCTACTCAATTAGGTGATCGCCCTTCCCCCTAGGCTGTCGGGTGATGTCGTCCCACTGCACTACAACTCTTTACCTACTAGGAGTTGGTGTACATCCCTGAGTGTGAGTTTCACGTTACCATCACCCCTGTCGGATCTGAACATTGAATTCATGCATTAATTTAATAAAATATTTAATTATGAATAACCAAATAAAATAAATGAATTTAATTGAATAATGTATTAATTATTTACTTACCTTGAATGTCCACTTTAAAACCAGTGGACCGACCATCAGAAGGGCGTCGAAATCCTTGCTCTCTGGTGATGTCCTGATCCTTAAACATCCCAGCCTCCTGGATTGAGAAGTTAATATCGCCGACCTCAAAGTCGTTGACGCTTAGCACCACATCATCCTCCTTTGGGATATTTCTATCCCAGGATCATAGGCTTCTTCCCATACCTACAACCAGGATCTTGATCAGCCATCTGGAAAAAAATTGTTAATTAAAAAAATAAAAATAAAAAATTATAAAATTAAATAAATAAAAAATTGAAAAAAATTTAAAAACTAACCTTTTAAAAATTAATAGTAAAATATTTTAAAAAATTTTAGGAAAATTAGAAAGCTATAAAATTTGCTTAATTTGACATTTTCAAAAAAATAGAAGTGAAGAAATGAGGAGAGGGGCTAGTTTATATAGGCGTTACATTAGTAGCGGTTCCAGACAAACCACTACAAATTAGTAGCGGTTCTGTGTAAAACCACTGCAAATAGAAGGCACCTAATGGAAAATCACGCAGTTTAGTAGTCGTTTGTCTAAACCACTACTAATTTGCGACATTTAGTAGCCTTCCTCAATAATCGATGCAAATGTGCGACATTTAGTAGCATTTTACAAAATCGATGCAAATGTCGTAGCAGCGGCAATACTCCAGTTACGTAGCGGTTTGTCTGTACACAACTGCTACAAAATACATTACACATCCTCCGAAACATGTGCACTTTAGTAGCGATTTCTACAACCACAACAAATTTCATTACACCTAACGACGTTTCATTTCTGCAACGGTTTGTCTTTAATGAAACCGTTGCAAATTCACAACCAAACCGCTATAAATTTTAGCGAGTCATTCCCGTCAATTCGTGAGAATCAGTCTTCATTTTTGTAGCGATTATAAACCGCTACTAACCTCATTCCCCGATTGTCATCACAAATTTGTGGTGCTTTGACAAAAAAACTACAAAGTGTCTTCTTTAGTCACGGTTTTGAAACCGCTGCTAAATGCTTTTTTTAGTAGTGTCTACCCCTACTGATGTGCACATAGTAATTATTATTAGGATTACTTCCAAGAATTTAGTCAGTCATTTGGTTACTTAGTTGTCACTACATGAAAACCGTGTTTTGTAGCGGTTATTTTATGGCTTTGTTGCTATTAAAACCGCTATAAGTGTACATAGTAGCGGTTCTAAAAACTATTGTAAAATCCATCATGGCAAAATGTTTAGCAGCAGTTTTATAGAATCAATGCGCACATAATCAAACTCGTTACTAAAGTTGCTGTGTTTCTGATAAACCATTGCAAGAAAAAGGTGAATACGGAAATTATGAGGAAATATTTGTAGCGGGCATGAAACCACTACTACTAGAAAGAGGACTTCGGATTTTTATAGTAATGTTTGTTGTGGTTTACAACTATTGCTAAAATATGATATTAAAAAAAGTAAAATTTAGTTGCGATTTTACTATCGCTACTAATTTATTAGATGATTAAAATAAATTTACTGTAAAATTTTTAACGGGAAGCCAAAACATTTTCCCACCAATATTTTGCAGCTGTAACACGCCTTAATTTATCTCATTAGATTCATATTAGATCAAGATTGAACCACTTTTAGGCCTTACTTAACTTGAATTGACCAAAGAATTGAAATTTCAAAATTCCTCTTAAATTACATTCATTTGGTCATTTTCCAGATTTTTGGCCCATCTTTGAAAATTCATAACTAATTCCACAATAATCAAAATTGAGTAGTTCAAGTCTCTAAATGAAGCTTACAACAACCTTATATAAGAAAAATGTCCATTTTCTCTCAACTTGCCCGATTGATACAGTTTAATGCGTGAAGATATACTGTTCATATGGTCATTTTTCATTTTTCCAAGTTTTTCTTCAAATTTTGACATGCCATAATGTTCAGTACAAAAATCCAATTTCAGCAAACTTGAGCTTGTTTTAAACCTTACCATATGAACTATTTTCTCACCAAATTCCAGATCAATTGGACTTCATTTACTAATTTCCTCATTACACAAAATTAAGGGATTGGAAAGGGCATTGGACTCTTAAGTATGCAACTTAATCCTTATCATTTGGAAAGGTTTAGGTTACAACACCTTCAACATACTAACATAATTAACATATAAAAGTCTTAACATAAAACGCATGGCTTTCCTTTACTCTTCATGCATCTTCCCTTTTCCTGTGTTTGAGCTTGTACCTAGGAGGGGTTAGGTTGGGAGTATGAAATTTCATGTAAATCCCAATAGCAAAACACACTAAAACATGTATAATGATGCATGACAATCCTTTCACATATATGTGTGTATGAATAAAATAACATGTAAAGTTCAAATAAATCAATGACATGCATATGGCCATAGCAATGTAAGTCACAAATTTATACACTTATCATCACAATTTCAACACCAAGTCATGCATAATTCACAAACTTTTATCATTACAACATTAACATGAAGTTAGGAGTTTTAACTTTACTTGAACTTGAAAGTTCTCTTGTTCAATCTTCCAATTTGTTCCTTGCACAAATTAATTGCCTACACAATTCATAACATAATGGCCATTAATCACTAGCCATTTCCAAGTTAAGAAACACTTTGAAACTCCATGAAAACCCTTTAGCAATCCAAGTGTTCTTAAAATCCTTAAACTTGGAAATTCAATTCCAATGCTTCCAAAATTATTTTCTCACTTCCACCCTCCACAATTTTTCAAGCCAATGGAAGCATCAAATCATGAAAATTACATTCCTTCCCCATGATACAGGTATGGCCAAAACAGAACACAAAAGGGAAAATTGTGATTTCAACTTCCAACTTCAACCACTTGCATAAACACACTCCTAATCCATTGTTTATGCATTATTTAATCCAAGAATACATCTTCCTCATCAAATGAAAAATTGGATAGCACCTCCTCTAGGGTTTTGAGATTCCAAAATTTCATACAAACATCAGACCAACACAATTTATACATCAATCTGTTAGTGCAGGAAAAGACCAAGAGGGGGGGTGAATTGGTCTAATTTAAAAATTTTAGATTTAAAAACAAATTTAAAACAATGAAGCAGAGAGATGAAGGAGAAGATGAACAAACAGACTTATCCTGGTTCGATCCTTCTGACCTACGTCCAGTCCTCAGAGCACCTCTAAGCTTTCGTAATCCACTAAATCAAACCAATCAGCACAACAGCCTTTTACAATGGAGAATCACGCTCCCCCTTACTATACGTAATCAAACAAAGTCACACTCTCTCTATTTTTCCCTTTTCTTTCAGACTAAATCTCAACCTAATATATTCAAGGTCCCAACCTTGAATTAACTCTCAAATTTACAAAGGATTTTGCTCTAAGAATCTCTCTTAAAGAGTTGATAGCAATAAATGAAGTTCAGAATAAGAATTGAATGAAATCACAGAGAAACAGACTAAAGGCTTTTAATGCTCGTGAAAGAATTATTGTCTCTGTAATGAATGCTTGGTGTATTTATAGATGAGAGAATAAAATGGCCATTAGATAGAGTTTATTTCCCGTTACTCTCATCCACCAACTCTTCGTCTTCGCCATTACTGTTGCAATTAATGCTTTCTGTGCAGCGTAGACGATGAAGTCTTGATTCATGCTATCTGTCTGTGGTACTGTGTTTTTTTCTTTTCCTATGATCCTGCAATTCAGCATTTATGAGGGTAGGTTAAGTTCAAACGTTGTTATACACTAATAAGGAAAGATACGGAGCAGGTGAAAAGCTGTCAGAAAGAGAAAATAGCCGTTGGGAAAATATACTCGAGTGATTGATCTTAATACTCGAGTGTTATCCAAGCATTTTGAATTTTATGAAGTGATACTCGAGTATTCTGAGTCAATGCTCGAGTTTTGTAAACACTTTTAAAGTTACTCGAGTGTTAACTGAGAGTATTGAAAAGATTTTGAAAGTTTGATGTGAATACTCGAGTGTTAGAAACATTGTACTCGAGTGTTGAGAATACTTTCAGTTGATACTCGAGTATTCAAAAGAAACTAGAAGTGAAATCATTTGAAATCTCTTAATACTCGAGTGTTGAAAACATAATACTCGAGTGTTGTCCATTACTCGAGTGTTTAGATGGAAGTGTTGAGTTTTTGAGAAGAAGAGGCTCGATACTCGAGTGTTCAGAAATCAACACTCGAGTGTTGTCAACACTTTCACCTAATACTCGAGTGTTGTGCTTGAAGTGTTGTCTCTTATTTGAAAACTTTTGCTCAATACTCGAGTGTTGAAAAACAAGCACTCGAGTGTTGTCAACACTTCTTCCACAACACGAGTGTTTCACTTCAAGTTCAAGTATTTAGGCTCAATACTCGAGTATTCAACCTTAATACTCGAGTGTTGTCAATACTTCCATTTGTAACTCGAGTGTTCTGCTTCAAGTGTCGAGTATTGGTTTGAAAATCAAGCCCGATACTCGAGTATTGCAACACAATACTCGAGTGTTGCCAATACTTCGACATCATTACTCGAGTTTCACATGGGAGTATTCTTTTCAAAACACATTTTAACACCAATACTCGAGTATTCAAAATGATCACTCGAGTGTTTGCAACACTTTACCATAGTACTCGAGTTTTCACTTAAAGTGTTGTATTTCAAAAACATTTTTAGCCTTCAATACTCGAGTATTGAAATCAAGAACTCGAGTATTGTCAACACTTTCAACAAAAACTCAAGTGTTGCTTGAAAGTATTGATTTTAAACGTATGAAAAACATTAATACTCGAGTATTCAAACATACTACTCGAGTATTTCTCAATACTTTCTCACAACCTTGAAATCATTTTGTTATCATCAAAATAAGGTATCAACAATTTGATATTATACTTTACATATTTTAATGATACTTTACTTATTAATATTTATTAAAAGACTTTTATTTAAGGATATTTTTGTCATTCAACCATTTGCACTTTTTTTTTCCTCTTTGTTTTCTCTCTCACATTTAAGCAGGATGGGTGATAATATTTTCTCTCCACTTTTCTCTTCTCTCCATTTTCTCTCCTCCCATTTTCTTTCTTCTCAACTTTTCATCCTATCCAAGCATAGCCTAAGAGTTTGTTTAGATGTGAGGTTGAAAATAGCTTTTACAAATTTCAAGGTAAAACTTAAGTTTTTGAAAATAGATTTTGGAAAATAGCTTTTATAGATTTCGAGGCAAAACCTAGGTTTTGAAAAGTGACTTATGTTTGGGAAGTTATTAGCTTTTACGGAAGTGGGTAGGAAAGAGAAAGAAAGAAAAAGTAGGAAAGAGAAAACCTAGGTTTCAAACTGAGGTTTTGCAACTAAAATAGCTTTTGGGAAAAAAATATTTGCTTGGAAAAAACCTCGGTTTTGAGATAAAACCTAGGTTTTGAAATCAAACCTAGGTTCTAGATTTGATTACCAAACAAGCCCTAAGCCAAGCATCCTCGATAGCATCCATAACCTCCAACAAGTAATTTCTCTAGCTTCCCTGAAATTTAGGTTTTGTTTTAAAACTTATGTTTTACCTAAAATCTAGGTTTTGTCAAGTACTCACATTTTTTAGAAAAAGCTATTTTGGATACAAAACCTCGGTTTGAAACTTAAGTTTTGAGCTATTTTCTTGTCAAATCACATTCTCTCTTCTAATAAATTTTCTTATTCCTACTTTTTATTTATTTCTCTTTTCTCTATCATACATATTTTTTGCCTTGAATTCTGTAAAAGCTAATAACTTCCCAACACAATCTTCTAAAACCTAGGTTTTCCCTAGGAATCTGAAAAAATATTTTCCAAAATATAGGTTTTACCTTAAAATCCGTAAAAGTTATTTTGAAAAGGGTTTCCAAATAAGCCCTAAATGATTAATAGCCTGTACGGAATCCAAATAAGTGTTTGTTTGAAAATAACTTTTATGTTGTTCGAGATAAAACCTAGGTTTTGGATGATAGATTTTAGGAGAATAACATTCTCTCTTCTAATAAATTTTCTTATTCCTACTTTTCATTTATTTCTCTTTCCTCTATCATACATATTTTTTCCTTTGAATTCTGTAAAAGCTAATAACTTCCCAACACAATCTTCTAAAACCTAGGTTTGCCCTAGGAATTTGAAAAAATATTTTCCAAAATATAGGTTTTACCTCAAAATCCGTAATAGTTATTCTGAAAAGGGTTTCCAAATAAGCCCTAAATGATTAATAGCCTGTACGGAATCCAAATAAGTGTTTGTTTGAAAATAACTTTTATGTTGTTCGAGATAAAACCTAGGTTTTGGATGATAGATTTTAGGAGAATAACATTCTCTCTTCTAATAAATTTTCTTATTCCTACTTTTCATTTATTTCTCTTTCCTCTATCATACATATTTTTTCCTTTGAATTCTGTAAAAGCTAATAACTTCCCAACACAATCTTCTAAAACCTAGGTTTGCCCTAGGAATTTGAAAAAATATTTTCCAAAATATAGGTTTTACCTCAAAATCCGTAATAGTTATTCTGAAAAGGGTTTCCAAATAAGCCCTAAATGATTAATAGCCTGTACGGAATCCAAATAAGTGTTTGTTTGAAAATAACTTTTATGTTGTTCGAGATAAAACCTAGGTTTTGGATGATAGATTTTAGGAGAATAACTTTTACGGATTGTGAAGTAAAATCTTGGTTTTGAAAAGGTGATTGGGGTGTTTGAAAAGCATTTGGAAACCCCAAAATTTATTATGAGCTATTGTATGATTTGCTAAAAAAAACTTTTTCAAAACTTAGATTTTAAAATATATATTTTAAAAAATGTAAATATTTAGACAAAATTTATATTTTAGAAAATATAGATTTTACCATAAAAATCTAGGTTTTGAAACGAACTAAGGTAAATTTAGAGCTAAAGCCATAAATACATTGGTTATCTCCATCCTTGAGGAGACCCCTGCAGCCACACCACAACTTTCCTCATTTAGTTTTGATCTAGAGAGGGATAGTATAGGGATGATTTGGTAATTATCTTGGCATTTTGGTTCATGATTATCTAAATTTTATTTGTTTTATTTTTCCACCGATAAAAGTTAATCCAACTAGTAAGGAATTGATTCGTACGTGTAAATTTGTAGTTGGTGGACAATGTATCTACAACTCTGTAAACACTTGTGAGTGATATCTTTCATATATTTATCAACAATGTTTTTCTATAAAATAAGATAATATTCTTTAAATATTTATCTCAATTCAAATAAAAGCACTGGTGCCCAAACATAAAGATATGTCTGGAGGTGTGCTTCCTGTACCTAGCTCATCGGATTAGACTACATAACTCGTGTGGACTAAATTGACCGGATATGGTACTTACATGGTTAGCACCGATGATTTAAAAATATAGTAATGTATCACATAAATAAAAAAATAATTATAGTCATAGTTTAATATTATTATTTTTTTTCAATGAAATAATATCATGGGCTTAAGAGTCGTTTGAAAATATGTTATACATTGTTCACGGGTAATATTTTATGTATTTTTAAAATCTTGGGGAGTATTTTTTTGAGAGATTTACTGTAAGATCTCATAAAAGGAAGTTATTTATGAAAATGTTTCAAGAGTTGTCAATGACAGCTGCTCCACTTGTCAATATTGCTCCTCAACTTGTCATTGACAATCTCTTGGGACCTTTTCATAAATAACTTTTTAATATGAGACCTTACAACAAATCTCTCTATTTTTTTAAGCCTGAGCCTTTTGCTCTCAGCCTCAGCCCGCCTCATGGACTTCAGGCTAGTTTAACAAAAATAAAGTTTTTCCATCTTTTTAAAGAAATTAAGTTAAAACAACAAAAATATTAATTTAGTATATAAATATTATCAAATAATTAAATGTTTTACCCATGTTTAATAGGATAAGCAATCATTTAGCTTGAAACAAAATCTTGCATGAGATAAAACCTCTACTTTTTCGTTTTTCAGCATATGCCAGTGTTATTTGCTTCTTTTTTTTAGATGGTTTACATAACATTCGAACCTCCTTAAATATAATTGGAAAATTTCATTTGTCTTACAAGAATAACAAATTATTTTATCAATGTTACATAAGAGAAAATTTATTTATAAAACGAAGAACCAAATGAACCATTTTTCTTAAAATGAGTAAAAAAATTAAAACAAAAAAGAAGTGTTTAACGGAGTAAATAGAACTTGTTTATCAAAATTGAAGGACCAAACACCATATCAAACACGGTCATTTTATTAATACTCAAATCAAGTTACAAACACCAATAGCCCAGGGCCAAAAAACACTCATAAAAGCACCTATCAGTACAACCTATCTCACTCTTACCAAAATCAAATATTATCCAAATTACATGCACCAACTCAATTAAAAAAAACCAGATTCTAATACTAGACAAGCCAACAAACATCTAACCATCCTAACACAAAACTACACTGACTTCTAAGTCCAAGGACAAAATGAACACAGGCATATCAGCACCTGTCCTTCACCAAACACTTCCTCATTACCCTATACAGTTCTTCCTTCATTTTCACTTTCGAGGTCCTTCACCATCTTGCTTTGCAGCGGGGTTGGGGGTTGGTGGCTGTAGAAGCCATCCTTCGGTACCAATCCCCTCATTACCATAGTTGCCATGAGATCGCAACACTATTTCCTTCTCTTGCAACACATGAAACACTCCAGCTTCTGTGTCTTTCGGAGTCTAGCATCCTCCAGCACTGCTGTATGATATCATTTTATATGTCACACAAATTACTTCAAAGTATTAACTACTT
>JANTPZ010144179.1:0-12583 GCA_025593235.1 Vachellia pachyceras | reverse complement strand
TCTGTTTATGATAATTTAGGTATTCGTACGTTAAAAGATACCAGTGTTGTGCTAGGCCTAGCTGATAGAACCGTGAGGTACCCTAAGGGATTTCTTGAGGATGTTCTTGTACAAGTAAAAGGCCTTGTGTTCCCCGCTGATTTCTATGTGTTGGACATGTCGGATGAGTCTAACGCTGATAACACTTTGATTTTAGGAAGACCTTTCCTTAGAATAGCCCAAACTATAATTAATGTGAAAGATGGAGTGATTAATATGGGCTTTGGGAGTCAAGAGATTACCTTCAACATTGCTGATGCTATGACTCATGGTTATGCAGATTGCTCCTACTTAGGTGTTAATTTGATTGATTGTGTTGATGATGTTGATGAATTGCATGAATATAGTCGACATGATGAGATTGTTGATCATGACGATGCATCTACTTGTTTATCTACCCCTCATTCTTCTTCTTTTTGTTCATGTTATGATGACGTGGTGTGCGTTAATTGTTTAGAAGTTAATCGCTTCCTTTCCATCTCTCATGATTTTGATGCATCATCTAATCTTAACTGTGAACTTACTTTGAACAATACACCTGATGATAGCCTTGAGGAAGGTACGTTTGTTGATTCTGCAGGTATTGATGGAAAAGAAGCTGTTATGCAAGTTATGCCAGTAATGCCTTCTAACAGTGGTACTGAGTTGGGAAGTGGAGGATATACAAAGGACGCTGAGCTTATATCTCCTTCCCCGAGCCACATAGACGTGCCACTTGAATTAAAAGCACTTGATACGAAAGAACTGGTTCCTTCTATTGTGCAACCTCCTGATTTAGAATTGAAACCCCTTCCCCCTAATTTGAAATATGTCTTTCTTGCTGCTGATTCTAAATTACCTGTCATTATTTCCAATTCTTTGAGTAGTTTAGAAGAAGAAAGATTGATTTCTGTGTTAAAGTGTCATAAAGGGGCTATAGGATGGTCTTTAGGGGATATACCAGGGATTAATCCCTCAGTTTGCACACACAGGATCCTTTTAAATGAAGAGTCCAAACTGGTTAGACAACCACAAAGAAGGTTGAATCCTCTTATTTTAGATGTGGTTAAAAAGGAAGTCTCTAAACTATTAAGTGCTGGGATCATTTATCCCATATCTGATAGCGAGTGGGTAAGTCCAGTACAAGTAGTTCCAAAGAAAAGCGGTATCACAGTAGTGAAAAATGAGAATGATGAATTAATTCCAACTAGGGTACAAAATGCATGGAGAATGTGTATAGATTATAGAAAACTGAATAATGCTACAAGAAAGGACCATTTTCCATTACCTTTTATTGATCAAATGCTGGAAAGAATTTCAGGGAAATCTCATTATTGTTTTCTGGATGGTTTTTCTGGTTACTTTCAGGTACCTATTGCTCCTGAAGATCAGGACAAGACTACTTTTACATGCCCGTTTGGTACCTTTGCTTATCGAAGGATGCCATTTGGGTTGTGTAACGCTCCAGGAACCTTCCAAAGGTGCATGATGGCAATATTCAGTGATCTTCTAGAGCAAAACATGGAAGTTTTTATGGATGACTTCACTGTATACGGTGAAAGCTTTGATGAATGCTTGGATAGTTTAGAACGAGCTCTTGAGAGGTGTATCGAAAAGAATTTGGTTTTAAACTTTGAAAAGTGTCATTTCATGGTTGATAGAGGGATAGTCTTAGGTCATCTTATATCTAAAAAGGGGATAGAGGTTGATAGAGCTAAAATTGAAGTTATTTCATCTCTTCCTTACCCCACTTGTTTAAAAGACTTGAGATCTTTCTTAGGACATGCAGGTTTCTATCGGCGCTTTATTAAGGATTTTAGTAAAGTTGCATTGCCTCTTTCTACCTTGTTGAAAAAGGATGTTGGATTTAAATTCGATGATGAGTGTAGACACGCTTTTGACACTTTGAAATCTATGCTCATTTCACCTCCTATTCTTACTGCACCTAACTGGAATTCACATTTTGAATTATCTTGTGATGCTTCCAACTTTGCAGTAGGTGCCATGCTTGGACAGAGGGAGGAGAAACAATCTAGAGTCATAGCATATCCTCTAAAACGCTTGATCAAGCTCAAGTCAATTACACCACCACAGAGAAAGAACTATTTGCTATTATCTTTGCTTTGGATAAGTTCAGACAGTATCTAATAAACTCTCGAGTTGTTGTCTTTACAGATCATGCAGTGGTTCGTTACCTATTTAAGAAGCCTCAGTCTAAACCTAGACTGCTGAGATGGGCTTTATTGCTGCAAGAGTTTGATATTGAGATTAGGGATAGAGCCGGAGCAGAGAATCATGTAGCTGACCACCTTAGTCGGTTACCTGAAGGCACATAGGGAGTTGACTCTTCTCATCTTGTTATTGACTCCTTTCCTGATTCTGCACTCTTCGCATTAGCTCTTCATGAGCCTTGGTATTCTAATATTGTCAATTATATTGTCACTGATATTGTGCCTCCTTCCATGTCTAAATTTCAGATTGATAAGTTGAAGAGGGAGGCAAGATACTATATCTGGGATGCTCCAATTCTTTGGAAGCAATGCAGTGAACAGATCATCAGACGCTGTGTTCCAAACGATGAGATTCACTCTATCCTTACCTTTGCACATTCTTTATCTTGTGGAGGGCATTTTAGTGCTAATAGGACTGCTAGGAAGGTTTTAGAGTGTGGTTTTTATTGGCCTTCTTTGTTTAAGGATACTTATTCGTTTTGCAAGTCTTGCGATAAGTGCTAGAGGTTTGGGAGTTTAGGTAGGAAGCATGAAATGCCTCTAAGACCTATGCATTTTTGTGAAATCTTTGATGTATGGGGCATAGACTTTATGGGACCCTTCCCTTCATCTTTTGGATTTTCATACATATTGCTTGCAGTAGATTATGTATCTTGTTGGGTAGAGGCAGTGCCAACTAGGAAAGATGATTCTTCTACGGTTGCCAAGTTTTTACGTTCTCATATCTTTTGTAGGTACGGTATTCCAAGAGCAATCATCAGTGATGAGGGAACACACTTCTACAATAGGACCATCAAGTCTCTATTAATTAAACATGGAGTCAATCACAAGCTTGCCACCCCTTATCACCCTCAAACGAATGGTTTAGCTGAAGTTTCTAATCGGGAAGTGAAGCGAATACTTGAGAAGATCGTGAAACCATCTCGTAAGGACTGGAGCGAAAGGCTTGAAGAAGCACTTTGGGCTTACAGGACGGCCTATAAGACCCCTATAGGCATGTCTCCCTTTCGGCTACTCTATGGCAAAGCTTGTCATCTACCTATGGAGATCGAGCACAAATCTTATTGGGCAATTAAGGCATGTGACGCAGATCTTGAATCTTCACTTATTAATCGAAAGATGCAGCTCCAAGAACTTGAAGAAATGAGACTTGAATCCTATGATAATGCTAGAATCTGCAAGGACAAGCTGAAAATGATTCATGACAAACAGATTTTGAGGAAGCAATTTCTTGAAGGTAACAAGGTTCTAAAGTTTAACGCTCGGTTGAAGCTAATGCCTGGGAAATTTGTAACCAAATGGAACGGTCCATTCAGAGTTACTAAAGTATACCCATTTGGCACGGTAGAGCTCGTAGATGAGGAGACCGGTATAACTTCACAAGTCAATGGCCTTCTGCTGAAGCACTACAATGAAGGACAAATACATCCTTGATCACGCGGTTGTTCCCTTCCACCCTACTCCTTTACTTTCTGTTATATTATTGGTGATATCTATTTGCTGAGATAGTTAGGTGTAAGTGTGGGGGAGGGAACATTCCAGTAGTTGTAGTTGTTGCTTTTTATTTTTGTTTAGTAGTTGTGTACTTTGTTTGCTCTTGCTCTTGCCATCTCTTCCAACCATTTGATTTATAATTGTCCGATCTCATTTCGCATTAACTTATCCTAACTCTCATTTCTCTTCTTTTTGTGTTAGTGACGTATTGTGCTTCGATTTTAAATCGGACTTCACAACTTCCACTTCACCTGAGAGTTTAGGTTAATATAATGTTGTGTTTTATTTATACATTGAGGACAATGTATTGATCAAGTGTCGGGGAGGGATGTTGTTGAATTGAGTCAAAAAAAAAATTTGGATTTGGTCCTATTTCCTAAGTATTGCTGCTATAATTGCTCTCTTATTCACATTATTGATTGATTTATGATTGTATCGTATGATTTGAGAGTGATTCTTGCTTAGGAATTTTCGCTGCAAGCTTTCGTGTCTTCCCAATTTCACTTGCCTCAGTATTTTGTACTGCAATATGGGTCATTTGATCATTTCCCCACTAATGAATTGACTTTTGTAATCCTACGGCATCTTTTTTTTTTACAAAAATCATTTTTATACAATGCTCGTGAATGTTGCACGACTAGTTTGATTGCATTTGATTGAGTGATTTCTGTTCTTAATTGATTAGCATAATAGAATATCTTTGGTGCGATGTTATTAACCTTGTCTCATAGCTTGATCCTTGAGGAGAAAACATCTTGGAAAAAGCCCTCTCGAAAGGATCTTTGAGCCTTATATTCCTTTGTTTCTTGTGTGATTTTCACCTAGGTTTAGTTAACCTCTAGAACTTGTCTAGATTTTTTTTCAAGACTACGTTAATACCTTGATTTGTGAGGATGATAGAGGCATTCATTTCTAAACCCTTTACCTAAACACAAGCCACTTCATTTAACCTTTGTTCACCCCTTTGAGCCTTCACTTTCATTTCATTCATCTCTTCTAGCAAGTGTTCTACATGAGTACATTTGATACTTCTGAAAAGTATATCATGAATTATATATCTTTTCCTTCCTGTGTTTGGATGCAAAAAAAAACAGAGAGAGAAAGAGAGATAAAAAAATTGCAAAAAAAAGAGAAAAGAAAGAGAAAAGAAAGAAAAGGTTGCAAAAAAAATTTGAATTGAAATAAGGCATCCCGTGGTTGTTTGAAGAGCAAAGATTTCTGAGCAGAAAATTTAAAATCTGCATATTTGGTGTCATTTCATGGTTATACTTTAACTCACTTTGAGTTGTCTATTCACTACTCATGTATTTCGCTTGTTAATTTATCCCATTCATTTGGCCTTACATTTCAACATTACAACCCTTCCAGTCCTCTTGATAACAAGTTAAAGTATGTTAGTGGTGGAGATATTAGAATCTTTACAAGCCTATGGTAGGTACTAATCTAGGTGGATTGGGTGAAAATTTCCCTATTTGAGATATGAGTGAAACACTTATACCCTGTGTGAGCTCCATTATGTTTCTCTTTATTTATCTTGCTATGTTTCTTGTGTTAGTTTCTTTGCACTGAAGTATTCTATAATTGTTGATTGATTAGAAACAAAAGTTGCTTGAGTTAATTGCATATTCATCTTAGTCGGGCTGACATTCACTTGCATTGAGTATTTCTTTTGGATTCTTCTTTACTAAAGTTTTGCCCAGGAGTGCAAAAAGCTAATTGTGGGGGAATTGAAATAATCACATTTTGTCAAGGGAATTTACAGCATTTTTGGGGATTTTAGTGCTATTATTTGGCTTTTATTGAGCTTAATTGTGTTAATTATGATTAATGATTATTATATAGAAATTTAAGCCAATTAAGGTATTTGTGGAAGAAATTGAGATCAAAAGATAAATTTGAATTAATATATCTATCAATATAATCTTAGAAGATTCTGAATTCAAATTAGTAAATCTTGATTTTGAATTTGAATTAGGAAATTTAAGATTCTGAGTTTAAAATTCAGATCAAGGACCACAACAAATCCATTGATTTTATACATTATAATACATTATATTATATTATATTATAGTATATTATAGTATATTATTATATTATTATTATTTTGCTAGGAAGAAAGGGAATTCATGCCTGGAGGACAAGTATTGATTGATCAATTGGATTCAAGCGGCGTAGAGACATTCCAAGCATAATAAAGAAGGCACCGCACATATTCAAAATGAACCCTAGCCCATTCATATTAAAGGGCCCACTCACAATACCTAAAAGAGGCGGTGGCCACAAGCACAATTACTCCACTCATCATCCCTCACAGCAGCAGCCAAGAGGAGTATTCCATTCGCACACACGCATTCAATTCTTTCATCTCTCAAAATCCCATTACGCAGCGGCGCACACTGATCATCCTTCAATTCCACTCACGTCCCAAGATTCCAGTGGCCACACAACTCATTCAAAGCACAATTCGTTTATCCATTATTCCATTTTTCATCAGACAGCGTCGCCTCACCCATTCATATTCCAGAAAAACCACAGTTTCATCCACACCAGTTTCGTTCAAAGAGGATAATGGCTACAACTTATGGATCTTTGGAATTCTCCATGACAATTCTTGGCTAGTTCTTTAATTCTCTGATTCAACAACAATGGCAGGAGCTTGATTCTTCAAAGGGAAGTTTTTAATTACTTTAATTTCTTGTCCAATAATTGTTTAACAATTCCTAGGTCTTAGTATAGTTTTTCTAATTATTGGAACAATTTCTATTGTTTGATAGGATTTATTTTGGAGATTATTGTGATTGAATTATTGTTTAGCAATTGATATTGGGGTGATTTAACTTTGATTTCAATTATAATATTCTGGTATGACGTTTATATTGATTTCAGAGTTAATATTTTGTGAATTTCTAAGGTGGTTTAGAATCTTGGATCAAATAATCTTTTGCGAGCTTTAATTCTATTATTTGAATTCAAGAGTTACAATTAAGCAGAGGTTTTATTATCCTTAATTCCTCTTTACTATTCTGTTGGCAGTTAGTAAATTGGAAGTTTGGAGAATATTTTGTGGCAATTAGAGGTAGCTCGGTTGTTGGATTAAAAGCTTAATTATAATTCTTTAATTCATTATTTTAACTCCCATATCCATTGAAGTGATGATTGCCCACGTTGTTGAATTGGAGGATTGACTATTATCATCATTTATTCATTTGTTTCATTTTCTATTTCTTTTATTAAAATCCATTCCAATTGTTTTCATTAAAAAAATAAAAAAATATTTTAATTTCAGTTCAGGTTACTCAGATTCAATTATTAGGAATTAATTTCACTATTTTTCGGCTCCTCAAAGTGAATACGACCCGGATTGGTGCTCTACTACATTAATTTGGTTAAATTATTTTTGACATGGATCTAAGGCGACTAACGGTCCGCTCGTCAAATTGGCACCGTTGCCAAGGAGCCAAGAAATTGATTCCTTAGTAATTAATTGTCAAGTAACTTGATTGGAGTTATTATTTTTTTCAATTGCATTAAAAATTAAAAAAATTCAAAAATTCACTTTGTTTTGATTGATCGATCGTTTATGCCAAGAAGAGGTAGAGCTAAAAGTCTAGTCCCTTCTAATTCTGAACTTCAAAGGTCTTTAGGAGAAGTTAGACAAGATCAAATAGTAGAAAGGGCTAGTGAAGCTATAATTGAAGAGGAAAATCATTCAATTGAGTCTAACTTACCCTTTAGTAAATTTAGCACTCCTAGAGAACCTGAGATTGAAATAAACAATTCAACTGGTCTGCATTTGATCGTTGATTTAAGTGACATAATGGAGCAAGTTAATGATCCTAATGCTGGTAACGATAGAGGAGGCAATGGACATAACGTGGAACATGATAGGATATGTGAGAATAATGGGGTAACCCTAGGAGAAGGACCATTAGGGAAGCTACTACTTCTGATGCAAATTATGATCCTTTTAATATTATATGCCCTAATGTTGATGTTAATTTTGAAATCAAAGGTCCACTACTTAATTCTTTGCCTAAATTCTATGGTTTGACAGGTGAGGACCCGTATAAGCATTTAAAATCTCTTTCTATGATATGCTCTAGCATGAAGCCAATTGGTGCTAGTCTAGATGAAGTTCTTTTGAAGGTATTTCATTTGTCTCTCGAGGGAAAAGCACGAGAATGGTACATGAGCTTGCCTATGCATATGGCAAATGCTTATCACAACTCAACCTCAGAAAGGCATTCTTGGAGAAATACTTCCCTACTTCTCGAACTTCCACATTGAGGAAGGAGATATACTCTGCAAAGCAAGACTATGATGAGTCACTTTATGATTACTGGAACCATTTTCAAGACTTGCTTTCCAGATGTCTGCACCATCAGATCCCAGATGAACAGTTAGTTCAATATTTTTATGATGGGCTCAAAACTCAAGACAAAGGGATGCTAGATGCTGCTTCAGGGGGTTCTCACATTGATTTGACTGCTGAGGAGGCATGGAATCTTATTAAAAAAATGGCCTTGAATCATCAACATTATAGCATCAGAGAATCTAAAAATATCAATGCAATACATACTAATCCCTCTTCAGTCCACATTCCATAATTAGATGCATTCACTTCTCAGATTGCTACACTAACTACACAATTGAATCAGCTTACATCCCAAACATCCTCTATTGACACTCGGAATCCTAAGAACATGGAGATAGCTGCACCTAGCTGTGAGCATTGTAATTCTGTTATGCATATCTCTGCTACTTGCCCTCACAAAGATGAGGAAGTTACCGCCATGTATCAAGGAAGGTCTAATCAATCTAGACAATGGAATCCGTATTCAAATACATATAACGAAGGGTAGAAAGCTAATCCTAATTTTCGATGGGGAGGAAATGATAATAGGCAAATTCAAGAGGGGTTTCAAGGAAACATGGTTACTCAAGGGCAATCTCACTATGGAGGGTTGAAAGGTGAATCCTCTAGAGCCATGCCTACCCCACAGCAACCACAGTCTAAAGATGATGAGCGTTTCTCTTGAATTCTCAAGGGCATTGAAGTAATGAATGATCATATATCTAAATCCGAAGCTAAATCTGATGCTAGATTTGCAGCCTTAGAGAATAGAATGGAGCAGTGGGAAACTAGAACTTCTAACTTGACTTCTTATGTCACTAAGTTGTCAAATGGGGTGAGTGAACAGCAGGCCAAGGCCAGTGGATCAATGCCTTCTAATACGGTGATAAATCCTAAATCTCTAAATGCAGTTGCATTAAGAAATGGTAAGGAAATTGGTGTGAAGGAGGTAAGATTCAAAGATGATGAAGATGAAGAAATAGTTGATGAAGAGATAAAATTGAGTCCCCTCCTGCAATAGCCACTCGGGACATCCCTAATGCTACTCAAAAGGCCTATATTCCATCCAAATGTACTGAAGAGAAGAGACTCTTAGAGAAATCACGTGAGCAGTTACTTGTTCAAGAGAAAGAGGAGTCTATCACTGCTAAGCAAGGCCAAATGAAGAAAGGGGCACCTTCTAAGGGTGATGAGGTAAATATTTCTGACTTGCCTTTTCCTCATTCTTATCTTATGAGTAAAAAGGCTAATGAAAAGAAAGATAATGATGAGATTTTTGAAATGTTTAGTAAACTTGAGGTTAATGTTCCATTACTTGATTTAGTTAAAAAGATGCCTAAGTGTGCTAAGTTTCTGAAAGATTAATGTACAAACAAAAGGAAGTATAGGCATAGTGAAAGAATCCAACTGGGGTCTAGTGTTAGTGCTATCTTCAAGCCACAGTTACCTATTAAATGTAAAGACCCAGGTTCCTACACTATTCCCTGTACCATAGGCAAAACAAATATCTCTCATGCTCTTCTAGACCTAGGCGCAGCCATAAATGTTATGCTTACATCTGTTTATGATAATTTAGATATTCGTACGTTAAAAGATACTAGTGTTGTGCTAGGCCTAGCTGATAGAACCGTGAGGTACCCTAAGGGATTTCTTGAGGATGTTCTTGTACAAGTAAAAGGTCTTGTGTTCCCCGCTGATTTCTATGTGTTGGACATGTCTGATGAGTCTAATGCTGATAACACTTTGATTTTAGGAAGACCTTTCCTTAGAACAGCCCAGACTATAATTAATGTGAAAGATGGAGTGATTAATATGGGCTTTAGGAGTCAAGAGATTACCTTCAACATTGATGATGCTATGACTCATGGTTATGCAGATTGCTCCTACTTAGGTGTTAATTTGATTGATTGTGTTGATGATGTTGACAAATTGCATGAATATAAGATTCATGAATATAGTCGGCATGATGAGATTGTTAAACATAATGATGCATCTACTTGTTTATCTACTGCTTATTCTTCTTCTTTTTGCTCATGTTATGATGATGTGGTGTGCGTTAATTGTTTAGAAGTTAATCGCCTCCTTTCCATCTCTAATGATTTTGATGCATCATCTTATCTTAACTGTGAACTTACTTTGAACAATACACTGATGATAGCCTTGAGAAAGGTACGTTTGTTGATTCTGCAGGTATTGATGATAAAGAAGCTGTTATGCAAGTTATGCCCGTAATGCCTTTTAAGAGTGGTACTAAGTTGGGAAGTGGAGGACATACAAAGGATATTGAGCTTATATCTCCTTCCCCAAGCCACATAGGCATGCCACTTGCATTAAAAGCACTTGATACGAAAGAACTGGTTCCTTCTATTGTGCAACCTCCTGATTTAGACTTGAAACCCCTTCCCCCTAATTTGAAATATGTCTTTCTTGCTGCTGATTCAAAATTACCTTTCATTATTTCCAATTCTTTGAGTAGTTTAGAAGAAGAAAGATTGATTTATGTGTTAAAGTGTCATAAAGGGGCTATAGGATGGTCTTTAGGGGATATATCAGGGATTAATCCCTCAGTTTGCACACACAGGATCCTTTTAAATAAAGAGTCCAAACCAGTTAGACAACCACAGAGAAGATTGAATCCTCTTATTCTGGATGTGGTTAAAAAGGAAGTCTCTAAACTATTGAGTGCCGGGATCATTTATCCCATATTTGATAATGAATGGGTAAGTCCAGTACAAGTAGTACCAAAGAAAAGCGGTATCACGGTAGTGAAAAATGAGAATGATGAATTGATTCCAACTAGGGTATAAAATGCATGGAGAATGTGTATAGATTATATAAAACTGAATAATGCTACAAGAAAGTACCATTTTCCATTACCTTTTATTGATCAAATGTTGGAGAGAATTTCAGGGAAATCTCATTATTGTTTTCTGGATGGTTTTTCTGGTTACTTTCAGGTACCTATTGCTCCTGAAGATCAGGACAAAACTACTTTTACATGCCCGTTTGGTACCTTTGCTTATCGAAGGATGCCATTTCGGTTGTGTAACGCTCCAGGAACCTTTCAAAGGTACATCATGGCAATATTTCGTGATCTTCTAGAGCAAAACATGGAAGTTTTTATGGATGACTTCACTGTATATGGTGAAAGCTTTGATGAATGCTTGGATAGTTTAGAACGAGCTCTTGAGAGGTGTATCGAAAAGAATTTGGTTTTAAACTTTGAAAAGTGTCATTTCATGGTTGATAGAGGGATAGTCTTAGGTCATCTTATATCTAAAAAAGGGATAGAGGTTGATAGAGCTAAAATTGAAGTTATTTCATCTCTCCCTTACCCCACTTGTTTAAAAGACTTGAGATCTTTCTTAGGACATGCAGGTTTCTATTGGCGCTTTATTAAGGTTTTAGTAAAGTTGCATTACCTCTTTATACCCTGTTGAAAAAGGATGTTGGATTTAAATTTGATAATGAGTGTAGACACGCTTTTGACACTTTGAAATCTATGCTCGTTTCACCTCCTATTCTTACTGCACCTAATTGGAATTCACATTTTGAATTATCTTGTGATGCTTCTAACTTTGCAGTAGGTGCCATGCTTGGACAGAGGGAGGAGAAACAATCTAGAGTCATAGCATATGCCTCTAAAACGCTTGATCAAGCTCAAGTCAATTATACCACTACAGAGAAAGAAATATTTGCTATTATCTTTGCTTTGGATAAGTTTAGACAATATCTAATAAACTCTCGAGTGATTGTCTTCACAGATCATGCAGCGGTTCGTTACCTATTTAAGAAGCCTCAGTCTAAACCTAGACTGCTGAGATGGGCTTTATTGCTGCAAGAGTTTGATATTGAGATTAGAGATAGAGCCGAAGCAAAGAATCATGTAGCTGACCACCTTAGTCAGTTACCTGAAGGTACACAAGGAGTTGACTCTTCTCATCTTGTTATTGACTCCTTTCCTGATTCTGCACTCTTCGCATTAGCTTTTCATGAGCCTTGGTATTCTAATATTGTCAATTATCTTGTCACTGATGTTGTGCCTCCTTCTATGTCTAAATTTCAGATTGATAAGTTGAAGAGAGGCAAGATACTATATCTGGGATGCTCCAATTCTTTGGAAGCAGTGCAGTGACCAGATCATCAGACGCTGTGTTCCAAACGATGAGATTCACTTTATTCTTACCTTTGCACATTCTTTATCTTGTGGAGGGCATTTTAGTGCTAATAGGACTACTAGAAAGATTTTAGAGTGTGACTTTTATTGGCCTTCCCTATTTAAGGATACTTATTCTTTTTGCAAGTCTTGTGATAAGTGCCAGAGGTTTGGGAGTCTGGGTAGGAAGCATGAAATGCCTCTAAGACCTATGCATTTTTGTGAAATCTTTGATGTATGGGGCATAGACTTTATGGGACCCTTCCCTTCATCTTTTGGATTTTCATACATATTGCTTGCAGTAGATTATGTATCTCGCTGGGTAGAGGC
>JANTPZ010144170.1:7671-47849 GCA_025593235.1 Vachellia pachyceras | reverse complement strand
ATTTTTCTTTAAATATTTAAATATGGTAATGATAGATTCGTACCTCCTCCTATTATATAACCTTTTGAGAAATTTTAAACTCGAAGAGATATTTTTAGCGATTTTACCTAAACATTAAAGATTTTTTATACACTGAACTTATTTGATGGAGTTGTTGTAAAAGTTAAACATATATTCAACAGTATTTTTCTGTAAAATGAGATAATTCCCTTCGTATATTTACCTCAACTTACATAGCTTTACTAAATAGTAAACTCCATTTGATAAAGGTAAACGTAAAATCAACGTAGCATTGGAGTTTGAGTGATAACCGCTGATGCATTTATATGACCCAATCAACCATTAATTGAGGCATTCGCTTTTTCCTCCAAATTATCCGGACACAGATTCCGAGATAAACATGTGAGATGAATTTTGTCTCGATAAGTGTAGGAATGGATTTTAGTTGTCCAAACGGGCTAACTAAACAAACCTACTGTGTATCGTATTATCATGGCTCTGGGAGCAAAAATGAAGTCGGTTGCCTCCAACAGCAGAAAAATGAACTGGTTTGAGGCTACTACAGGAAATATGGACTGGTCCAACAGCCCAGAAAATTGGTATGGGAGCTTCCCAATCACCGATTGGTTTGAGAATATCAAAAAATGGTTTCAGGAGCTCAGTGAAAAGGGAATATTCAGAGACATACTGATTGGAGTAGGAGCAGTCCTTCTTCTTGTCGTCGTCTTCGTCTGTATCTGTTTCTGTGCAAAGATAATCATCACAGCAATCAGTCTCATGGCCCTATTCATATTAGCGTTTTTCCGGACTCTTGTGATGGGAATTGTTCAAGCACTCCGATTTATATTCAGATGTTGTCTGGATCTTGTGACAGCAATTGGTCAAGCACTCCGATTTATATTCAGATGTTGTGGTCCTCCGGCTGGAAAACTCATGAAGGCACCGGGTCAAGCGGGTAAGTTAATGCTGAGATCCGGCTTTGAAGCTGACCCAAGAGGCTACTTTCTTGCACTGCGAGGCAAATAAGAGCCAAGCAGATCATCAAGAAGATATGGCTAGATAACCATGGTTCTTATGTATGATACTTCATGATCATGTTCTAAAGTGTGTTGTGTATATTTCTTTTTCCTTGTTTTGAGGTTTCTTTATTGTTGTTCTGGTGTTCTTGGTTGAGAAATACTAAAATTATGTACTGGTTATTGTTAAACTCATGAGCTGTGGCTTTCTTATGCTAATTATGCATTGCGCGATGTTATTGCTGTTAACGTTCTTCATCTCCAAATCTTTTTCATCAAAGTTGTCCATATTCAGGCGTAGACTCTTACCCTCTCTCGGTAACACGATGGATCTGTGTGTTGTTATTCTGGATTTTTTATTTGATGAGTGTTTTGAAGATGGAGAGAGAGTTAGAGCTTGTTTCACTTCCCATGGATACGTTTAGTTTTAAAATCTAAGTTTTACTCCGACACAATCTTTTGAAACCTAAATTTTACCTTGAAATCCGTAAAAGCTATTCTCCAAAATTTAGGCTTTATTTTGAAATCCGTAAAAATATTCTAGAAATGGTTTTCAAACAATCTCTAAGAGAGGAAGTGAATTTTGGAAATTTGATATTTAATGTTTATTTTGCTGAACTTTCATTTTCATTTTCTTTTCCTCACGTATATACCAATTTACCAAACAGCAAGAGGAGGAGGGAGAGGGAACAATGGTGCGGGTGCTTGACATGGTGAGATCAGATAAGGGTGGCTAAGATAAATATAAAACATATGGAGATTGATGTAAAATATTTTTTTTTATTTTTTATCATCTTTTTCTTATATTATCACAATCTATAAAATAAAATATTTGAATATATAATATTTAATGAAATTCGTATCTTTTTAAGTAATTTTCTACCAAAGTTATAATGATATCATTATTGCATACACCTCTGGATATATATATATATCTATAATAAAGAGAAAATATTTTATCTGATTCTATTTATAAGTCACCCCATTAAATTTTAAATGCAAATGTGCAATTTTACCCATAATTTATTATGTGTTGATTTTACTTCCATATTCGATAAGAAAAAGTTGGAAGGTTGTATAATTTTTAAAGCATAATTAACGAGGATAAAATTTTCTTTATTCTATATAAACCATTATAGAAGTGATTTATAAATAAGACCAGAGGATTACTTCTCAATGATTATGTGGTTTTCGAGTGATTAAATGTTGGCTACAACTTTTAAAATAAGAGTCAATAGCATTTTTTGAAAAGATTAATGAAAATAAATAAATTAGGTAAATATATTTATTTCCGTGTAAGATTTAATTATATATAAGTTTATAAATCTAATAAATTAAATTATTATAATACAATAATTATAAATACTTTGAAAATAATTTATTTAATTTCTCTAACATTTTTAAAAAATAATAATTTATTGTTGCTCTAAGCACAAGATCGTAAAGTACATATGTTCTTCACACCTCAAGCTAATTTCTCCTGAAAAGTAAAAACTTCCAAGCGAAGAGTTGAAAATGCAGACTTGACTCAAGTCAATGGAGTTGTTTTATCCTTTTCGCAAAAAAATAAAATAAAATAAAAGGTCATTTCTAGCCACAACGAATAGAAGATAGACACGTATTAAAGTAGTGTACTCCAGTCCAAACCCAACACAACTGTCCAGAAGACCATGAGAAAAAGGGTGACACATGTACATGTTTGAAAAGAACTTCTTCCCAACGTGATACATAAGTGAAAATAAAACTATCTCAAAATTTATAAAAATCATTTTAAAATTTGTAAATATTTTTTGAAATCCGTAAACTCTTTTCTTCCTACGGATTCCTAAATAAACCCAAAGAAGGTAGGAATCAACGTCAACACGTTTCGCTTTATTCCTCCGCATTGTACTCATAGTGAATGTTCGGGAAAAATATTTTTCCAACAGTGCAGGAAATAAAAAATAAAAAACATTTTGAAATATGTAAAAAAAATCTTAAAATTCGTAAAATCATTTTAAAATCCATAAGCTTTTCTTCCGACGCATTCCAAATACATCTGCGTTCATGAGAGAAATTATTAAAGTCGCATGCTCCAATCCAAACTTAACAAAACTTTATAAATGATAATGCAAAATCATTTTTATCTATTTTTTTCAAAATTTTAAATTTTGTATTATCAATTTTTTTTCCATCTCATTTAGTTCTTATCCATACAAGGAATAACGAGGCTAACCGAGTAAATTTAAATGGACTGACGGTAATAGCATAGTAAAATTGAATTATTTTACTATGTGAAAAAGGTTTTATTCCTTAATTTTTCCAGACATGTTGTACCCATAATTCATACACTAATTTACATAAATTAAAAATACTAAATAAATTATTTAATTATCTCGTAAATGAACAGAAGGAAAAGGACATGGTACTCATAGTGATAGTCTACATCCAAACTTAACAAAACTTTATATTTTCCTTAAATTTGAAAATTGTTTCCCCTCTCAATTAAACAGATTTTAATTTTGTTTTGTGTACACCGTTAGTTCCTATTCTTGGAAGGAATAACAATGCTAATAAAGTAAAATTACATGAGTTAATACTTCATATTAAAGATGGAGTAAAATTAAAGTATTTTATTACTATAATAGCAATTTTCTCTTGAGGGAAAAAAATTAATGTATTTTATCATGTACTATTTTAATCCTTAATGTAAAATTCAATTAATCAATTCAAACATATTTAGTAAATTAAATAAATTAATTAATTTTATATTATTTTAATCTTTAACATAAGATCTAATCAGGTAAATTAAACAGATTAAAGAACTTAATCAGCATTACTACTATTTTAATAAGCTTTTTCTGTGGTCTCCTGGTTATCCGTACATATGAGATCTAATGTCAAATCTCATGTTTTTATCATATCTGTCTCTTTCTTACCGGCCTCCCACCTCTTTCTCAATCTGCTCATTGTGGCTGACGAGAACCTGACCAGGGTTCTCAACAAGGTGAATAAAAAATTAATAAGTAAAAGATAAAATTTTATTTTATTTAACTCAAATTTTACATTTTAGAGTTTAATTAAACTCCACTAATGAAAACAATTAGAATTGTCCATGCAATTACTTGTGTTGCTGATTACATTACCTTACCTGTAATTACTCAGCTTGTAATTGTAGGTTAAGGGATATGAGTCTAAAATATTCTTTATTGTAAATGGCATATTATCATTAGCTCTGTACACTTACTACTGTTAATAAATGGAGAATGCCCGGAATGCAATACTCATTCCATTGGCCATATTGATTCTGTTACTGTTGGGTATTTGTCTTCTTTCTCTTTCTTGGTATCAGAGCCTTGCAGATACGAGTCATGGCTACACCAACTCCTGCCAAACCCGCTCAGTCGTCCTACACCTCTGAAAACCCCACTTCGTAAGCCATACATTGTGGCCCGTACTAAGCATCCACCGCTCAATCAACTAGTGGCCCGTACTAAGCCATACATTGTAAACTTAGATCGTTGTCTAGCTTTGAAAATGGATCAAGAATATTAATTTTGATTTCCAAGGATTGTATAGTGCAACCCCAGGGTCGTTCTCTTCGGAAGCGAGAACGCGTACCAATAATTCTTAGCTTGGGTTTATGCTTGCGAGGCAAATGCAATCAGGGTTTGATTCAAATTATCCTATGTATCTAAACTAGCTACAAAATAAACTTGTTTCTTTTTGGTATTTTCTTGATTGAGGACGAAAGTAAAGGCAGCTTTGAGAAAGAGAAGTGTGTGTGTGATGATAGGTACCTCTTGAAACAAAGTGTTCTATCATAGTTCGCAAAAGATTAGGGAAAGTATCGGCTTTCGCACTAAGTTTTTGAAAACAAAAACCCCAACAATTCGCATGGGTCCGGAGCATCATACGATGATCTCCTTTTAAATCCCCACACGACTTGGTGAGTCCGAAATAACATGAAATGAACTCCATCCCATGAAATCCCTTAAGACCACTTAGTGTGTGTACGGAAATCGCAAAGTGACAAAATCAACTCCATACATTGCTGAATCTAAAACCAAGCACAACTAGGATGATAGAAGAGACCAACAAGATTTCATTGAATAAGCAAAATGAACTCCATTCTACTTTGTCAATCACAAAACAACTCAATACACAATAATCCAAGTTTGGCTCAACCGAGACCAAGCATTTACATACAAAATACAAAATCCAAGTAATCCATAATGTAAATACAAATTAAAAACAAATACTCCCCTTTCGGCACTTCAAACTCCGGTTCACTTCATCTTCAAGAGGGTGGAGATGTTTAGCTCCTCATGGGTGATGGAAATGAGCTTCGAATGGATGATGAATGCATGATAGATGGATGGATGATGAAGAAATGGGGGGAAATGGTGGTAGTGTGTAGGTAGGGTGAAATGGGAATGAGATGCTCTCCTCTCTTTACTCTCTTCAACTTCTGCAGCCTCCTTTCTTCCCTCTCCTCTCGAAAATACCTTAATTCAGCATAATAAACCGTCCTGGGTCGGATCCATCAAGCCGGGTCGGGTTATTTTCCTTATGAGGTAAAAATTCAGGTTCTGCGTGATATTCACCGCGGCGAACTTCAGGTTTCGTCGCAGCGAACCTCACCCGAGAGTTCTTACTTGATTTCTTGAACTTTGGCCTCAGCGAATGTTGAATTGTGCCGCGGCGAACTTTTCCAGAACTGCTTCCCTTACCCTTTTGTAAGGAGTTCCTGAAACGAATTAGCAAATATGGGCAGTATCATTTGCTCATGATGCAATTTAGGCACAATAAATCATTATTCATTGCATAGGTACCTAAAATCACATTAATCCAAATCAATAACTCCTAATCTAAACTTAAGCACGAAAAGGTCATGTATGCGCTAAAATTGACTCTAAGACTCTGAAAATTCAAGTAGAAAACTAATACAAATAAAGCCCAATTAAATTCCCCCACCCTTAAACCTTTGTACTCATAGACAAAGCTTCTTCAAAAACTTAAAAACAATAAATGCACTTAGGAAATGTACTCATAGGTCCAGGACTACAGAGCTTGGTAAAAACATTTACCAAGGGATCAGCAATGATAATGGCAAAGACAATTATAAATTAATCCTTAAGAACCTTCAATTCAAGAGACCAAATAAAGAAGAATTTCTCTCCAAAGGTAGAAGTGTCTCTCTCAGCTCACCAATCAAGGACAATTTTCCCTCATGGTCTGCTTATTCGAATCTCTACCATAGGCTTGTAATTATTCTACCTCTCTACCACAAGATCAATATAATGTGAATCAAGAGGGCTTAAAGGATAAAATGGATGATGGGGTTCTATAATTAATGGAATGAAATAATGAAGTGAAATGAAATTCTTGAATACATAGCACCGAAAAATAGAATAAATGCTTTTGCAAGACTCAAGAGACATTTATTTATATATATATAATATATATTTTTTTCTTTTTCTTCTCTCTATATTTTTTTCTTCCTTCTTTCTTTTCTCTCTCTTTTTTTTTCAACAGCTACTCACATACATAGCTCATCAACATATACTTGCAAATATAAGGATAGATTTTTCAAGTGCTAGCTTTCAAGAGTGCATGGCTCAAAGGGGTGGCAAAGGATGGAATATTGAAGGGTTTGTGTTTGGGCTAAACGAAAGGTTTTCAAATGAAGGCCTCTATCCCTTTCACAAAATATTGGATCATAAAGCTTCGATTAAGAATCAAGACAAGTTCTAGAGAGATTACGAATCAAGGCTGACTCACTCTAATCAAATGAAATTAGGCCCTACTATCCTCATGACAAGGCTAATGTCTCAATTAAACAGTCTCAAGAACTAAAATCGCAAAAGGCAAATTCACAACTGATATGCGCTTATCAATTACTAATAACTCGAAAAATGCTATTAACCAAACACTTTGATCCTTAGACTCATGAATCAACCTCTCCATAAATTGGCTATGAAAATCACATTTTCATAAGCTTTGCTCAGGAATGTTAAAGGCATTAAAGGTGAGAGGAACTTTTATTTCAAAAATAATCTATAACCTATTAGCACCAAGGTTTTGCCTCGGCGAACCACACCGGAGAGGTGGTTCTGTGTGCCTGTGATTTTCGTCGCGGCGCAATCATAAGATGGTCGCGGTGAGACTCACCCGAGAGATTGAACTGCTTATTTAAGGACTTTCACTGTGGTGAACAACATAATTGGTCACGGCAAAAATGGTCAGAAAGCAAAATTTGAGTTCAATTCCTCTCTTTTTCGAAAAATTTCAAAAAAGAAACTTGAAATTTCCAAAGTTTTAAGACAAAAATAGCCCCACAATATCCTTCAATGAATTTCAGTTGCATGTTAAAATCAAAAATATTACTTGGGATACTCCAAATTCTAAATCTGCCCCCAAACTTAATTCAAAACATTGTCCTCAATGATTGGAAGGTAAGATTTATAAATCAATGCGCGCGGCATTCGCAAGCAATATCGAATAATCATGCACACATGCAACGAAATTTGGTAAACAGCATAGGAAAAATCCATATATATACAGCTGCGAAAACAAAGTACGTAAAAATATCCAGTCCACATCACAACTGTACCAAAGTTCAAGATTATCCAGAAAAACAAGAGAAAACATGCAGAAAAACTAGGCATCCCCCGGCATCTCTGAATCACCCTCAGAGTCTACCTCGGCAGCAGCATCCTCCTCCTGAGTCCCCTCCATTACTCAGCCCTCTCCGGATGGTCCGGCTCCGAAAGTCTCAGCACGAGAATCATCATCCTTCTCCTCTGGAGGCAACTCAAAGTGTAAGCTCTGCGCAATCAGGGCGTCCATTCTCCGGCGATACCTCCGCTCTTTCTCAAATGAAACTCTGAACTGCTGAAATTCAGCAGCTAAGATCTCAAGTGAGATAAGGGTTGGTGATGGCGGATGGTCGTTCGATGCTGGAACCTCCTCCTCCTCACCCAACAAGTCATCAATATCTACGTACGGCTCAGGCTGGGGTGCGAGAGCTCTACGGATCCTATCATAAGTGAACACAGGGGCAGGGGCAAATGGGTGATCCTCAGGATACTCTGGCACGTCCAACCCAGCGAACATGTCAGAAATGAGGTGAGGAAAAATGATAGCCTTCATGGGGTTCAATGTGAGTACGGCCTCACGAAGGGTAGAATAAATGAGAGTGGATATATCGAAACAGATCCCCTACATTAACATGTAAATGGAGAGAGCATGTTTCTTCGTCAGGTTCGCTAAGTGGCTCGTGGGTAAAATATTGCTGCAAACAAGGTGGATGAAAGGTTTAGTCTTTGGGCGACACTTAGATCGACGAATGTACATCTCAGACCTACGAGGTACATGCCAACCCATTCTGGGCAAACACAGGGTCTCTACAATCTCGTTCGAAGGAAAGTTATTCATGAACTGAACATAATGATCACGCTTAGCTATGGGTAAAGAAAGATGGGTACCGATGGTATGGCGAGTAATGGCCTGATGAAGTACAGTAGCTCGACAATCAATAAAAAGATCAGTCTCATGACGGCACTTCACGTAGAAGTGCTGGACGAAAGCGAGGTTACCCTGGGTACACTCACGGACAAGGCCAGTGAGGCAAGACTGAGTGATTATATAGACAAAATGATGGTTGGTAGGAGTTAAGGGAATGAGCATTCTTTTACCAAAGGACACTTCTTAGTCAACTCTAAGATTTCCTCAAAGGTTTGGGATGGCTCAGGTTCAGGGCTAGGGGGTCTACTATGTTAGGTCTCTTAGTTATAGGCATGGTTGCAAGCTGGACTCACAAAAATAACAGAAAAACAGCATAAATATAGAGTCAACATAGGTGAAAAACAACAACTGATGTCGTTGGCCGCAGCCAAAATTATGGTTTATCGCGGTGAAAAACAAATTTAATCGCGGTGAAAATCGCAGAACAGGCAATTTCAGCGACAGGCGATGAACGAAAACAACACGAAAATGAAATGAAAAGCAAAAGAAAGGATGAAATGCTTACTCTAGAGGGTGAAGATGAAGTGGAGGTAGGAAATGCGAAAGTCGCTACAATGGACGGACGGCAATGGAAGAGAAAGCACTCAACAGCAACAGCCAAAACAACGGCGAACACAAAATGAAATGAAAACTGACTTAAGAAGAAAACTGCGGGAGACGAAAAGACATGATTTTCACCGCGGTGAACCAATGTTTGGTCGCGGTGAAAATACGAAGAGCCTCAATGTTGGTCACGGCGAAAAATAGTTTTGGTCACGGCCAACACTTCCCGAGAAGACATGCATCACAATCAACATGTTTGGTCGCGGTGAAAAATTAATTTCGTTGCGGTAAAACATGACAGAGAGGCACAAATATAGAGATGGAAACATAAAACACAGAACTAAAGCCAGCGTTCAAACCTAAAACTTCAACCAATCAATAGCACATTCTAACTCTGCAGGCAAGACTCTCTTTAGAGACAATCCTCTTGAAGATAATCCAATCACGAATCCGAAGGAATTTATTGAATTCAACAGAAATCCTATGCTATACATCTAAACTAAACTACCACTACTAGGAATGCTCCTCCCCCACACTTGAATCATTTATATTTATAACATAATCATTCAAAGCTCAAAGCAAATGATTAAGGAAGGGAAAGGAACAACCTAGGAATCATTGTGGCTTATGAGTCTCATCGGCTTTCCCATGCTCTTCTTTTGACTTTTCAGACAGTACATGCGTTGGTACAACCGGTTCAGTTAACACTCCTCTTGAATGCTCTGTAAAATCTTTTGAAATACCTCTCTCGGAGGTGTCATCATTGTTTATAAAGGAACAAAATTCCTTGCACTCGTCAGTTGATCTTACAATTTGTGAATATGGAAGTGAAAGCATGTTATCCATTAATGCGACATGAGTGCATTTTTCAATAGTTTCACAGGAGAAAAATGGGTAATCAGGGGGTTTAAGAGGAATTTTCAAATTTTTATCATCAAATGATGCACACGAATCAAGATGTGAACATGGAAATTCATTTTCTATTGCAAATTCAGTGCATGCATCATCAACAATAGCATCAAGAGCACTAATATTCAGCAATGAATAGTCCTCATGTGGGCGTTTCATAGCCTCATATATGTTGAAGTTGATCTTACTTTCCCCTACTTCCATTGATATGCTTCCTCCTTTCATGCTAATAATAGTGTTAGCAGTTCTCAAGAAGGGTCTACCTAAAATCAAGGTGGTCTCACTAATGGATTCTCTAGATATGTCTAGCACATAAACATCGGCAGGGAAAACTAAGTCTTTAACTTTTACAAGAATATCCTCAACAATCCCATCAGGGTACCTAATCGATCTATCCGCTAGTTGGAGTACTACGGATGTGGGCTTCAAGTTCTTAACCCCTAAAGCTTGATATACCAACTTTGGCATCACATTAATTGCATCCCCTAGATCTAACAACGCTCCATCTGTGGTAATTTTTCCTATAGTGCAAGGGATGGTGAAAGATCCTGGTCTTAACATTTCACAGGAAGTTGTGGTTTGAATAAGGTTGAAACATTTGAGCTCACTTGGACTTTTTCATTAGGTCTAAATTTCCTTTTATTTGTGCATAATTCCTTGAGGTATTTAGCATATTTAGGGACCTTTTTCACTAAATCAAGTAATGGTATGTTCACCTCTATTTTACTAAACAAATCATTAACCTCCTTTTCACTATCCTTTTTAGCAAGCTTTCTATTCATCAAATATGAATTTGGAAAAGGGAGTTCATAAATGTTTACCTCTTTACCTTTTGACGGGGTTGAACCATACTTGTTTCTTTCCTTGTTCTTAATTGTTGTCCTTTGCTCCATAACTACTCTTTCTTCTTCTGTTTATTGTGGTGAGGCACTCTCTCTTCTCAGCAACAATTCTTCTTTTGTGCTCTCACTCCTCTTCTCTTTTTCGGCAGCTTTTGGAATCTCTTCAAATTCAATTTCTTCTTCTCTTCTTTCAGAAGCTTCTTTATCATCAAATCTCACTTGCCTTCCACTTCTCAAGTTAATTGCATTTAACCCTTTTGGGTTAATGACAGTATTCGAAGGTATGGAGCTACCACTCCTTGCTTGTTGTTCACTCAAATTGTTGGAAAGTTGAGTGACAAAGGAATTCAGGTTTTCGGCCTTAGTTTCCCACTGCTCCATCCTTTTCTCCAAAGAAACATATCTTGCATCATTCTTCGAAGAATCCTTTTGAATAAGTGAGGCAAGCGAATTGAATTGGTTGGCGATGGAAGCCTTCTCTTCCTTAAGTATTACTAGCATGTTTTGAAGTAATTGATTCGTGTCCTCCTTTGGTGGTACACTCAAGGCTTGATGTGTATTTTGCATGTTAGAGTTGGAAGGTCCAGCTCCTACATTCCTTTGAAATCTCTGGCCATTGGCTTCTTCACTTTTCCAACTGAACTTTGGATTTGATTTCCAACCCTCATTGTAGGTGTTGGAATAGGGATCCCATTTCTGGTTCGATCTCTCTTGATACATTGCTAAAACTTCTTCGAATCGGCTTGGGCACATACTTGTAATATGCATAATTGACCCACAAGTTTCACAACTCGGAGCAGCTAAATCCATGGATGGAGGTAAGCTATTAGCACTTAAATTCTTCAGCTCAGTAGTGATAAGAGACAATTGTGATGTGACTTTTTGTTCCAAAGAATCTACCTTTGATTCTAGGGTGTCCATTCTTCTGTTATAAGCATTTGAATGTCCAATTTCATGGGCAGCCCTAGTGTCTCTTACACTATATTGTTGATGGTTCAAAGCCATCTTCTTAATAAGCTCCCAAGCTGCTTCGGGGTTAAATCAATTAATGAACCTCCAGCTGTCTCGTCTAGCATTCCTTTTTCTTGGCTCTTCAATCCATCATAAAAATACTGAACCAGCTGTTCATCCGGTATTTGATGGTGAGGGCATCTTGAAAGAAGATCTTGAAATCTATTCCAATAATCATTGATGAAGTTCTTGATGCTGGAAAATACTTTTCTAAAAATGCTTTCCTCGAATTTGCCCAACTTTGATAGGCATTTGCCACATGTCTCGGAAGACTCATGAACCATTCTCTTGCCTTCCCTTCAAACGATAGGTGGAAAACTTTCCACAGTACTTGATCAAGTGAGGCTCCAACAGGTTTCATGCTCTGGCAAATTATTGACAATGACTGCAAATGGATGTACGGATCCTCTCCTGGCAAGCCATGAAATTTAGGAAGAGAATTAATTAACAAACCCTTAATCTCGAAATTCACATCATAATTCGGGCAAGCAGCAGTAAATGGATCATAATTAACATCAGAGGTCGTGACTTCTCTTATGGTTCTTCTCCTATTATTTCCATTATTTTCTCCCATTCTTTCTTCTTCATTTCCTCTGTTACCATTCCCTTGTTGATTTCCATTTCTATTTCTGTTTTCTGGGTTTGGTATATTTTCAGCCATGATTTCTCCTAATGACTCTCCTAATCTATCTAATTGCTCTAAAGTAGACTCTCCTACTTCTAAACCTAAGTCTCTACCTACCTTACCCTTCTCTTTTCTTTTGTTAGCCCTCCATCTCTCCCTTAATGTTCTCTCAATTTTAGGATCAAAAGATTCAAGTTGACTTTTTCTAGGCATACAAGAGAAAAATTCAAGGCAAGAGCAAAATTAACACAACTCAAAAGAAACCACTCAAAAATGAATGAAAAAGATATGTATGAGTGTATGCAGGTGTATGTATGGTTTTGTTGTATGTATGTGTTGAAATTTAGATGAATCAAGTGAATAAAATGTGAAAAGTGGAATTTCGTTGTGGCTAAATATGATTTACGTCACGGTGAAAGGTACCCGAGAGGGTATCTCTCGTTCAGAATTGCAATTTTCATCACGGCTAAAGTCAAATTTGGTCGCGGCGCAACACTCCCGAGAAGAATTTCTCTATGAAATTGAGCATGCGTTGCGGCGAAAAATGAAATTAGTCACAGCGAAAAAGCGGATTTTACTTAGAATGCAACAGAAAGAGATGCAATTTACTATGCAATGCTTAGATATTCACAGACTAATCCTATACTATGAACAAAGATGCAAAACTAACAAACAAAAACACAATCTAATAACTATTGGCACTTCACTTCCCCGGCCAAATTCTTGATCCGTACTAAGCCACAAATTGTAAACTTAGATTGATGTCTCGCTTTGAAAATGGATCAAGAATATTAATTTTGATTTCCAAGGATTGTATAGTGCAACCCGAGGGTCGTTCTCTCCGGAAGCGAGAAGGCGTATCAATAATTCTTAGCTTGGGTTTATGCTTGTGATGCAAATGCAATCAAGGTTTGATTCAAATTATCATATGTATCTAAACTAGCTACAAAATAAACTTGTTTCTTTTTGGTATTTTCTTGATTGAGGACGAAAGCAAAGGCAGCTTTGAGATAGAGAAGTGTGTGTGATGATAGGTACCTCTTGAAACAAAGTGTTCCATCATAGTTCGCAAAAGATGAGGGAAAGTATCGGCTTTCGCACTAAGTTTTCGAAAACAAAAACCCCAACAATTCGCATGGGTCCAGAGCGTCATACGATGATCTCCTTTTAAATCCCCACACGACTTGGTGAGTCCGAAATAACATGAAATGAACTTCATCCCATGAAATCCCTTAAGACCACTTAGTGTGTGTACGGAAATCGCAAAGTGATAAAATCAACTCCATACATTGCTGAATCTAAAACCAAGCACAACTAGGATGATAGAAGAGACCAACAACATTTCATTGAATAAGCAAAATGAACTCCATTCTACTTTGTCAATCACAAAACAACTCAATACACAATAATCCAAGTTTGGCTCAACCGAGACCAAGCATTTACACACAAATTACAAAGTGCAACTCGGAATCCAAGTAATCCATAATGTAAATACAAATTAAAAACAAATACTCCCCTTTCGGCACTTCAAACTCCGGTTCACTTCATTTTCAAGAGGGTGGAGATGTTTAGCTCCTCATGGGTGATGGAAATGAGCTTCGAATGGATGATGAATGCATGATAGATGGATGGATGATGAAGAAATGGGGGGAAGTGGGGGTAGTGTGTAGGTAGGGTGAAATGGGAATGAAATGCTCTCCTCTCTTTGCTCTCTTCAACTTCTGCAGCCTCCTTTCCTCCCTCTCCTCTCAAAAATACCCTAATTCAGCATAATAGACCGTCCTGGATCGGATCGATCAAGCCAGGTCGGGTTATTTTCCTTCTGAAGTAAAAATTCTGGTTTTGCGTGATATTCGCCGCGATGAACTTCAGATTTCATTGCGGCGAACCTACCCCGAGAGTTCTTGCTTGATTTCTTGAACTTTGGCCACAGCGAATGTTGAATTGTGCCACGGTGAACTTTTCCAGAACTGCTTCCCTTACCCTTTTGTAAGGAGTTCCTGAAATGAATTAGCAAATATGGGCAGTATCATTTGCTCATGATGCAATTTAGGCACAATAAATAATTATTCATTATATAGGTACCCAAAATCACATTAATCAAAATCAATAACTCCTAATCTAAACTTAAGCATGAAAAGGACATGTATGGGCTAATATTGACTCTAAGACTCTGAAAATTGATGTAGAAAACTAATACAAATAAAGCTCAATCAACTAGCCTTTCCACTACTTCCTCGGTAGCACTTGTCATTTCCAAGTGATCCGTGCCTCTCCTCAACTCTCTAAGTCAAGCCAGTCTAGTGAAGTTTGAACTTTCTACTTTGGGAGTCTTTATTTCTCCTTGTTATCCGTGGTCATCGTCTTGATGGTAACATTTTCGGTATGAAAGTGGTTCCGGCGGAATATATCCTTTATGCCGATGCTGACAATATTCCTAATCCTGCATATGATGACTGGTTCGTCACTGATCAAATTCTCCTCGCATGCCTCTACGGTACGATGACAGTAGAGACTGCCTCGTAACTCACACAGTCCAAGATGGCACAAGACCTTTAGCAGTAAAGAACTTGGCTGGTGTCAACACCAAGGCTCGTAGCTGCTCAAATATGAGTTCCAGCATATGCGAAAAGGCTCGTTGAAGATGGAGGAGTATCTGAACAAAATGAAGACCATTTCTGATAAGCTCTCTGTAGCAGGGAGTTCAGTCTCACCAGAGGATCTAGTAGCACAGGTTCTCTCTGGTTTAGAAAATGACTATAATCCCCTTGTTGTTTGTTTAGTTAATAAGGATAAATTGAGTTGGGCTGAGTTATACTTGAAGCTAATGATGTTTGAGGTAAGATTAGAGCATCTTAACAGTGTTTCTTCAATCACCAATGCTTTTGCAAATGTTGTTGTACGTTTTGATGGGCATCGAGGTGTCCGTGTCCGTGGTTCATCAAGACTTGGCATGCTGAAACAGAGCTCGGGGTCATGTAGCATTCAAGACTTGGCATGGTGAAACCAAAACAGAACCACAGGAGAAATCCCAATGCTAGTTGTGCAAAAAATATGGTCATGAGGTATGTTCATGTTATAGGCGATATAACAAGGATTATAATGGTCCTTCTATTGTTAATTCCAGTGGATCGAGTATCTTTCTTGCTGCATCAGCCTTCACATCCACGAGCAAAACTTTGAATGATCCAGCGTGATATTTGGACAGTGGAGCTACTCATCACATTGCCTCGGCATCCATCTGTGTGGATCCCAAAGTTGATGACACAGGTAATCATTGAATTTTTGTTGGAGATGGTTATTCTCTACATGTTAAGGAATATGGAAACTTGTTACTACCCTGTACTAGCTACAAATCACTAAATATGAAAGATGTTTTAATGGTTCCTCACATGACCAAGAATTTGTTAAGTATTAAAAAGATGACTGATGACAATCCAGTTTATGTATCCTTCTACTCATATGGTTGCTTTATGAAGGATCTGAACACTGATCAAGTCTTGGCATATGGATCTCTAAGTGGTGGCATATATAAGCTTGCTACATCAGCTCAGCCATTACCCTCTTATCTCAAATCAGTTAAGAGTCCTAAGAGTCACTTTTATGTGTTAGTTTCTGTGTTGGAGTCTTGGCATAGGAAGTTAGGTCATCCTAATAGTAAAGTGATCAATCAGGTCTTGTCTGATTGTAATCTCTCACATCATATCAATAAAGATGATTTTCATTTGTGTGAATCCTGCCAGTTAGGACTCACCGTTTACCTTTCACTCTTTCAAATTCAAGAGCTGATGCACCTTTGTCCTTAATCCACATTGATTTATGGGGTCCAGCCCCTATATGTTTAACTGGTGGGCACAAATACTATATAAGCTTTCTAGATGATTACCGCATATACACTTAGGTCTATCCATTAAAATCTAGGGATGAAGCACTTGGTTTTTTAAACACTTCAAGAATATGGTTGAAAATTAGTTTGACAAAAAGATCAAGGTTCTCCGAAGTGATTGGGGTGGAGAATTTAGGAAGTTTCAATCAATTTTGGAATTATTTTTCATCATTCTTATCCTTACACTTTTACCCGAAATGGAAAAGTAGAAAGGAATCATAAACATATTGTTGAAATGGGCTTGACCTTGCTTGCTCAAGCTCAGATGCCATTATGTTATTGGTGGGAAGCCTTCTCTACTGCTATATTCTTGATTAATAGGCTACATACTCAGGTTTTAAAGGGATTCTCTCCTTTTCAATTATTATATACAAGAAAACATGATTATTCTTATCTCAAAGTTTTCGGATGTGCTTGTTATCCATGTTTCGGGCCATTTCACATGCACAAGTTTTTAACGAAACAGTTTTTCCTTTTGGTGATGGATTTCCAGATAGGTTGCAATTGCAATCCGTTACCAGTGACATGATCTCCTATTCTACTTTTCCTATGGAATTACATTTTTCTCTAGCTAACATATCAGCACCTCACACTGTTACTGTTGATGTAGATCAATATGCAAGTGGTACTGCTGATGCAAATCAAAATTGTGATTTAGGGTCCCAAATTGGCTCTGCTGATACAAGTCAAAATTGTGACTCAGGATTTCAAACTACAGGTTCCACCGAGACCTCTCTTCCTACTAATAGGTCTGGTATTTTACCTCTTGGTGTTTCCGACAAATCAAATGTTTCTGAGTCTATGCAGGAATAGGACCAATTTTCTGCTAACCGTTTTTCTGAGACTCAAAAATCTCCTGGGCAGTCCAGTATGAGATTCACAAGTCTCCTGGGCAGTCACACTTTTCTGCTGATCTTCAACCCTCGGTACAGCAGCATCAAGAGATTGCGGAAGCTGCTGTCAATAAACCAGTCACGCACAACAAGCACTCTATGGTGACAAGGAGCAAGCAAGGGATTTTCAAGAAAAAGACACCATTTATTAGAATTGCTAGCCTCACCTCACTCAGTTGCAGAAGCCTTAGCTCATCCCCTATGGAAAAGGGCTATGGTAAATGCATATGAGGCTCTCCTAAACAACAAAACGTGGTAACTAATGCCCTATTCAAGGCAAAGGAACATTGTGGAAAGCAAGTGGGTTTTCAAGATGAAGTACGAAGTTGATGGGATAAACCAAAAGCCAAATTAGTAGCTAAGGGTTTTCAACAAACCGCTGATGTGGATTTCAATGAAACTTTTAGCCCCATTGTTCGATCAATTACTATTAGGATTGTAATCAATCTTGCTATTTCTTTTGGCTGGGCTATAAGGCAATTGGACATTAACAATATTGAATGGATTCTCGACTGAAACTGTATTTATGGAACAGCCTGAGGGCTTTGTGGATAAATCCTACCCTAATCATGTGTGCAGATTATCTAAAGCTATTTATGGGCATAAGCAAGCACCAAGGGCATGGTATGATAGACTCAAAGAAACCTTGCTGACTTGGGGGTTCTTTAATTCAAAAAGTGACCCCTCCTTGTTTATTTATGCTAATAAGAAGCAGATTATGATCATCCTAGTTTATGTGGATGACAAACTTATAACCAGCAGTAATCTCAATAGTTTAAACTTGTTTATACATAAACTTCATAAGACTTTTTCTCTTAAAGACATGGGAGTAGCACACTACTTTCTTGGCATTGAGATCCAAAGGAACAACAAAGGACTTTTCTTAGGGCAACAGAAGTACATCATTGATATTCTTGACAGGTTCCAAATGAGCAATGCAGCACCTGTGCGAACTCCTATGGCATTAGACAAGCATCTGTCAGCACACCATGGTGTTCCTATGGAAAATCCTTCAGTTTATAGGAGTGCAATTGGAACTTTACAGTATCTTTGCAATATAAGACTTGACATCAGTTTTTATGTTGGAAAACTTAGCCAATACATGTCTAATCATACCATTGAACATTGGACAGCTGCGAAGAGGGTCTTGCACTACCTAAAGGGTACAATGGACTTAGGAATTCAGTAATACCCTCAAGAAACATACACTTGGCAACCTACTCCAATGCAGACTGGGCAACATGTACTGATGATAGACGCTCTGTGGGAGGATTTTGTATATTCCTAGGAGATTCTTTTATTGCTTGGTCCTCCAAAAAGCAAAGAGTGATTTCTTGTTCTAGTACAGAAGCTAAGTATCGCTCTCTCTCAAACACTGTTGCTGAGGTCTCTTAGATTATCTCACTGTTGTCTGAACTGCATATTAAGCTAAGACATGCCCCTATAATCTGGTGTGATAATACCAGTGCCACAGCTATTGCCTCTAATCCAGTGTGTCATGCTAGTACAAAGCACATAGAAATTGATTACCACTATGTAAGAGATCATGTGTTGCAGAACAAGCTTCCAATTCAATACATTCCAACAAAAGCACAGTTGGCTGATTGTTTTACAATACCATTGCCTCATCTCAGGTTTTGTCATTTAAGGGAAAAATTGGGTGTTAAAAATTTTTTCGTCTCTGGAGTAGGGGTCAAAGTGAAAGGAGGAAGTTAGAATTGTCTATACAATTACTTGTGTTACTGATTACATTACCTTACTTGTAATTATTCAACCTGTAATCATAGGTTAAGGGATATGAGTCTGGAATATTCTTCATTGTACATATGGCATATTGTCATTAGCTCCGTAAACTTGCTACTGTTAATAAATGGAGAATGCCCAGAATGCAATACTCATTCCATTGGCCATATTGATTCTGTTACTGTTGGGTATTTATCTTCTTTCTCTTTCTAATACAGATGAGTTTGAATAACTATTTCCCCATTCAATGTGTGAAATACTAAAAAAAATTGATACCTCTATGCAACGTTTAACGTGTCATTTCCTTCACAATTCATAAAGATAGTTGAGGTTTTTTTTAAATAATGGAGCACATATGTATCCTTTTCCATTTTTGAGGTTTTTTTCCCTGGGATTTTGGTTTGCTATATATTGTGCTGGGTTTTTTTGTGTGTTCTGATTAATCTATCTATCCTTTTCTTTTGAGTTGTCTTGGATATTAGATCATGTAATGGTTCTGTTGATTCAGTTGTTGTTTTCTTTTATGTTTATGTTTAATGTCAATTTCACGGTTGTGTACGTTCTTCTTGTTGCTTTGCTCAATCTCTCCATCGCTGCTAGCCATGTTGGTGGTTGGGTTTTATGATTTATTGCTTTTGTGTTGAATTTTACCATATGATTGGAAAGATATTTATATTAATTTACTATGTGCCTGTTTGATAAAGTATTCTGAAATCACGTTTACTCAAGTCGATATAAAATTCCTCTCATATATTTATCTCGTAGATCATAAATCATGTGGAAAAGGTAATTTCTACCGCTGATACAACCAAACTTACTGTCACTTTTTGCTTACGTATGAAAATGGGCTTATCATTTATATATATATATATGAAGAAAGGAGTCATTAATTCCATTACTATAATGATAAATATTTACTTAAACATAGTAAATATCATTAAAAAATAGGAAATCATCATAAGGATTCCCTTTTGAAATGAAGAAAATTTTTTCTGCCAATTGCATTATTATAATTGTAAATCTCATTATAAAAATAGTAAATCACTGCAAACATGTTCTCAATCTTAAGTGGTTAAACACTCACCTAATTTTAAATACAAGATTTTTTTTTGTATTTTTTATCACCCTAAAAAAGATGTATATGTAAAATGGAGGATAATCTTCCTTGGAAATCTTATAATCTTTTAGTAATTATCCCATTTGTAAAATTGTTGGGAGAATAACTTTTATTCATAATGCATTTTAGAAATTAAAAATTTGTTTAGATATAACATTTAACTAATTTTTTATGGGAACTGACTTACGAAAATGAATCTCATTAAATAATAAATATATATATATGCATATATATTTTTTAATTTTATATTGGGATAAAATTAGAGAAAAACAAAATGATAAAAAATACTTAGAATATCCAGGCCGGGATTTAAAATTTTCATGTTTAGATCACGATTTTAAATTTTCAGATCATGACCTTTAATATTAAGGTTGCGACCTAAAATACATTCAATCCAGAAAAAGCTTTTTTTCCCTCACTTTTGGACTCTAATGCATTTTGATTTTAGAATACACTCCCTATTTCCAAACTCACTAATATGTGTGTTTGGGAATTCGTTGGGAGAAAGGAGTTTATAGATTCTGAGAGTTTAAAGATTCTGACAAGAATTTATGGAATTCAAAAAGAATTTATAGATTTCGATATTATTTTTATGAATTTTAAGATGGATTTTATGATGGTGTTTTCAAAATAATTTTATCTTTTGAGTTGCGTTTACAGTTGGAATCAAGCATGCACATTTTGTCTGGAAACTTTACGCCTTACGGGGAACTGGGGAAGAATGGAAAATGGAGACAAAGACTAACTCGATCGTCCACAGAGTTGCATTACTATTTGACATTAGATGCAAAACAAAATGCAATAAAGGCTCGACATGTTTCGCTTTATTCCTCACATCGTACTCATAGTCTACATCCTAGCAGAAATTATTAAAATCGTAGAACTCATTACTTCTATTTTTTATTTTATTCTTATGATTAATTGAGATTTAGCTTTTTCAGAATATATTCCTCCAAACTCACATCATTTATAAAGGGATAAAGTTGCAAAAAAAATTTAGGGAGAATTACCCAAAGGTCCCAAGTAAGGGAATGTGTTACAAAATAGTTCCAAGATGCTGTAAATGATAGATGCCTCACTTGTAAATTGTGCTTTTCAACTTGTCATTAACAACTATTTAGGACTATTTTGTAACACATTCCCTTACTTGGAATCTCAAGGTAATTCTCCCAAAAATTTATGACTTTAACTGCAATTCATTAGTAGTTAGTGTCTTCTAATAAATACACCCAAGACATAAGATGTGATGTCATCATCACGTCCTTATCACATGCCACTTTAACAATTATTTGCATCTGTACATCATCAAGACCGTCAATTACTAGGACTGTGTGATAATCAATCAGATCTAACTTTCCCTATTAGGGATAGTGAGGTAATTTCGTGCATTGCGAGGCAAATAATAGCCAAATAGATCATCAAGAACATATAGATAGATGTATGCATGTTTATTATGTATGATACTTTCTTGTTTTTAAATAGCAAGGAAAGCAAAGCTTGAGTTCAAAAGCATATTACATAGTAGCAAAAGTAGGGGAAGTATTCCCCAAGCATGATCTTATGTCGTGATCAATAGAAGCCAAGCAATAACTAGGTGCCTCCTGTAAATACATATATCCTGACATAGGACTATGCCCATTCTTGGCAAGATGATCAGCACACACAAGTGTTTTTCTATGGCAGTGAATGATCTCAAGTTCCCATCTCCAGGTAATGAGCGAATGTATATCCTTAATAACATGATTATGCGAGTGTGACATCCACAGTCAAAGAAAATGAGTTGTATAGCCTCTAAGGAGTCTGTATATAGCTTTATCTTATCTATTTCTTTGTCATGACATAATATCAAACCCTCCTTTATAGCATGTAGCTCTGCTTCTATAGGTGATGTGAAACCAAGGCTGTCTTGAAACCTTTCTTTCCATTTGCTATTCTCATCTCGTAGAAGCCCACCACATGCTGTATGTTGCTGATGATTCACAGATCCATCCATGTCAACTCGAATATATCTAACCGGGGGGTAATATCCACTCTTTTATTGTAAATCAAAATAGAGGTCAAACCGGTAATTATGAGATGAATTAAAACCAAGAATAAGAAGTACAAAAAAAGAGGATGCCAATGGACCGAAAAGATTAAATTTAACCAGGGCCTAATGGTTTGATTTTATTTAAGAACTCCACAATTAAGCGTGCTCGCCCTGGAGTAATGGAAGGGTGCGTGACCCCTAGGAAGGACCTAAATGTCAATAAACAAAAAGATTAAGAGCATAAAGGTCAAGGGTAATCTTGGCATTTTGAAAGATTAGTAAAAGTCGGCGTATTTTGGTAATTAAGAGAAAATGTAAGGGTATTTTGGTCATTTGACAAAGTCAAAGTCAAAAGTCAAATGTTGACCAAAATATAAGAAAAATTCAAGGATGCTCAATTGATAGAGCAGAACTCATTGAACAATAACGTGGGTCTTGATCATTGAGTTACAGCTTAGATTTCTCTCTATAGAATTTTGAAGGACAGAAAGCAGAAAATAATTATTTGAGGTACAAAAGACCTCAATTAGTTGAGTTCGGAATATAGAAAAATAAAGTGAATTTTATAGTATTTTATAAAATTATTTTTCAATATTCAATAAAGGCGAATTCCCGATTGGAGGGAAAAAAGATCTGAAAACCTAGAAATATAATTTTCTTCAAAAATTAATTACAGACAATCTGGAGTGCATATTGAGGAAAGAAAAAGGACTATATTATCAGTAAAAATTATAGTAATTTTTAATGCCCAAAAAATAAATTACCCTTAGATAACACGTTTTTTAGAGGTTTTGATAGGGTAGAATAACACTGTTGATTTTGGATGAGTTCCAAGGGTATTTTTGGGATAAAAATTTTGTCATATGATTAAGTGAATTATGGAGATTAAAAATAGAATAAAATATTTCTAGAAAAGCAGAGAAAAATTTATTGAAATAAAATTACGTTTACCGCTAAAAGTTGTAACCAATTGAAGTAACCGATTGGCAATCAATTTAGTTAGAGTAACTAAGTCCTAACCCCCTAGTTACCTTCATTAAATGTCACTTTATGAAGACCAATGAGAGCTTAGCACATGCAAGAAGGGGTGGCTAAATCTTAGCCCTTGGATTTAATTTGGATAGTAAGATCAAATCACAACCATTCATCCATTATTGAGAGCAAGAGATAAGTTAAACCAGATTTTTCCCCTCTTCTCTTGGCATTTTGGACGTCATTATTGAGAACAAAGGGAAGAGAGTAGACGCCATTGACAAGATCCAATAAAGAAAAGGAAAGCTTCACATTCACAAGGTAAGATTTCAAAACAACCAAACCTACACATTTTCTTAAGCTTTGCAACCTCCTCTACAATTCTATCGGATTAATTTCTTGATTAATCCTCTCTTTTTCAAGATTTAAAGTTAGGGTTCTTGAGTATGAAAGTGAGAAAGAGAGGGATTTAGAGGAAATAATAGGTTGAAAAACACTCATTGCATGATAAGGAGTAATTTGGTGTACACATTGGTTTGGTTTGGTTGTTGTATGAATTTTTGGAAGCTCAAAGATTAAGGGGAGATGCTGTCCAATTTTCTATTTGATGAGGAAGTGTTTTTTTCAAGCTAAAAAATACACGAAAATTGGTTTGGGATCAAGAATATGTTGCTATATATCATGAAAGCCTAAAAAATCATTTTTCTCTTCTTGTTGGGAGCATTTCGACCAAATCTGGAAATGGATGAAAGAGTGTAATTTTGATTATTTTGATGCTTCCAATGGCTTTATAATGAGAAATTGTGTTGGGTAGAAGTGAGAAAAGGATTTCGGAAGCATTGGAAATCATAAGAACAAGTTTTGAAGTTGTAAGGGTTTTGAAAAAAAAGCAAGAGAGGATTTTAGTGCGTTTTTGTAATTTCTTTCATGGTTGATGATATGAGTGATGGATATGTTCTTGAATCATGTTTAGGAAGTTGAAACACTCAAGAACACATTTGGGAAGGTTAATCAAGAGGACTTCAAAGTTAAGGGAAAATTTAAGAGTTTAAGGTAGCAAAACTTCTAACCTTAACTAATATTGTTGTGAAAATGTTTTGAACTTGTGCATGACTTGTTGATGATGGGAGTGTAAACATGTGCATTATTATGCTATGGCCATATGAATGAATATGTTCTTGTTGAACATCTTATATTTTTAAACATTCACACTTGTTCTAAAGTATGTCATGCATTTTCCTAAGTGTGTTAGTAAGTTTTGCTATTGGGAATTTAATGAAATCTCATTCTTTCCAACTAACCCTTTTTAGGTGGAAGCTCCAACAAGGGTAAAAGTAAAGTGATTGATACTTGAAGCCCTCTTGTTGTTTTGGCTATGTAAAGTGGTTGCAAAATTTCATTTAAGTTATCATGTAGTTATGTAATATAAACCTCCACATTAGTAGTGACCAAAATGAAGTGAATGCATGCCTTAGACATAGGTGGAAGTATGTTAAAGCATGAGAAAATGAGGTGAATAAGAAAGAGTGCTTCAAGGAAAGAAAATGAAATGGTCAAATTTCATGAAAAGTAGTTATAAAGCTTGCCAAATCATGAACTTTGGGCTATCATATAACAAGTTTTAACATGAGCCAAAGATCAATGGAATTGGATTTTTGTACGAAAAGTTATGGTCATCCAAAGTTTAAAGAAAACCTGAAAAAATGAAAAATGACCATATGAACAGTACTTTTTCACGCAATAAACTATATTGATTGGGTAAGATTCTGACCCAATGAGTATTTTTCCCTATAGAGGATCTTATAAACTTCAAATAGAAATTGGAACTACTCAATTTTGATTTTCTAGATTTAGTTATGAATTTTCAAAGTTGGGCCAAAAATATGGAAAAATGACCACATGAACGGTAACCTTAAACTTGAAATTTTCAATTTCAATTCTTTGGTCATTCTAAGCTATTCAAGGCCTAAGAGTAGTTCAGGATCAACATAATATGAAGCTAAAGGGATTAGCTAAGGGGTATTACCGGGGGAGGCTCCATTTGCACTTCGCACGATTTGGTATATGGTATATTGCATGCTTGAAGCGCCCATTTTCCACTCCTTCCATGAGGAGGTGGATGCACTTCCTAACAAGCTCATCTCGGTGTAAGCTATTAAGCTCAAATGCTCTGCAGTAGTGATTCTTCCAGATAATCCAACAAGCCACCGCAAAAGTTCTACTCCAATCCCATCTGTCTACCTTCCTTGCTTGCGATTCATTAGATAGATTCCAGCTGATCCAACCCTGCAAATCACTAGCAAAGAAGGTAGTAGTATATAAGGGGTTAATTAATCTTATCTACACATTTCTAGCAACCTCACAATCTCTTAGAACATGGATAATATTTTCCTCACAGCCACACTAGTAGACACACTCATGTGTATTCGAAGCATTACCCTTTGCTCTAAGTGAGTTGGTTGGTAATCTTTCATAGAGATCCTGCCACATGAAGTATTTGACTCTCTCAATTATATCCCACCGCTAAATGTTCTTCCAGTCAGTTCTGCTAGAGTGAGCTCGTTGGTTGTAGATCATCTTATAGGCCGATCTAATACTGAAGAAACCATTAGTAGACTTACACCAATAGAGTATGTTTGCCTCAGCAGCCCTAGGAGTCTGAACCATTTGAATGAGAGCTTGGACCCAGGTGGGAAGAAATAGCCTCCATTTATGAAAGTCCCAAGTATCAGAGGGAGTGACAAATTCACTCACCGTAGCTTCTACATTAACCAAATGGAGATTCCTGGTCACGTACTCTCGCAAAGGTCTATCTAACGGAGTCCATAGGTTATCCCACACCTTAGTGCAAGATCCACTTCAAATTTTATACCCTACTCCTCTGTAGAAGTTAGACCAAATAGCCGTGATTGCCTACCAAATCACTGATTGGTTACTCCTCTTCTTCACCTTTGGAGTCCCTCCATTGTCACATCTGACTTACACCATAGACATTTCACCCAGATAGCCTTAGGTTTGGTTATCATACCCCAACAGAGCTTCCAAATGAAAGCCTTGTTCTAGCATACGAGATCTTTAATGCCTAGCCCAAATTCTCCCTTTTCCGCATTCATTATCTCCCATGAAATGAGATGCATTTTCTTCATTTTGGGATTCTGGTTCTAACAGAAGTCTCTATTAAGCTTTTCAATTTCTTTCAACACACCCTTCGGGAGGAGCATGGTTTGCATCTGATAAAAGGGTAAGGTGGATAGAACCGATTTTATGAGTACAATCCTCCCTGCCGCTGAAGAATCTGCCCTTCTAACTTGCTAATTTCCTAGTTACCATATGAATCAGAGGGGCAAAAATACTCTTAACCACTCTTTTATGCAGTAAGGGTACCCCGAAATACTTGCCTAAGTCGGAGATGAGGTCAATTCCTAGATCTGGTTGAAATGTGAGGCATTAGATGCATGAACATTGTGGGACGCCAACATCTTTGATTTCTGCAAGTTAATTTTATGCCCCAAGACACTACAGAAGAAACTCATAGCAACAATCAAAACATCATTCCTCCCATCTGGCTTAAAGGTCCCAACGACTTCTTGTTGTTTAATTATGTCCTGTGACATATAGATCACAGAATAAAAATTAATATAGTCATGTTAGTAAAGTAAAGAATTTGTGTATTTACAACATGTTCAGCAGTTATGTGAGCACATTCGTTTATTTATTGTCCACTTCTTTTTTGGTGAGCATACTTTCATCTATCTTCATGACGTATTGGAGATGGTGGAGTAACAATGGTGAAGGATCAGACTGAGCTTCTTATTCTAACTTCCTTCTTTTGCCTACCAACAAGTCTTTCTCAGCTTTCGCATAGCCCTCGAGGGACATTGTGTGGGGGCAATCATTCTTGCAATCAATCTCTATTGCTTTAGCCCTGTTTCGCCGTATTCAAGAATTTATCAAATGATTCAAATTCAAAGACAATTATTGATTACTAATAAAATAATATAAAATAAAACTTAAAATAAATCAACTGACCAAAGCTTCTGGTATAGTCCGAATTCTGTAGAATTCTTCCCAAGTGTCATCATTAATAAATAGGTACTTGCTGTAAGGAGTAGGTCAAGGTTCACCATCTTTCAACTCAATATGCACATATATACGAGCTAGTTGTGTCTTGACCACCCTCCAGCGTGTGCAACAATAGGACCATGTCTTGTGCTTCAAGGTCTCATTGTCAAGAACATCATACACGAGCTGCAATGGTTACCATTCAAATAATTAGTAATAAAATATATATCTTTTAAACCGTACCCAAGGGATATAGTCTAAAAGATCTTCTGGGATGCCATCTAAATGATTTAAAATTCACTCCCTTATTTACAAAAATGTCACCAATCATATTTTTTAGATCATTCCCTCTTAATACAGTCTCAATGGAATGGTTTAGATTAACTTTTTTCTACTAGTGAATTTCAGATTTTATTAAGACTTTTCTATTATAGAAATATGAAAAATATAAATACTTTTTAAAATAATGTATTTAAATTCTTTAATCTCTTTAAAAAATAATTTACCATAAAGGTAAAGGTAATATGTTTTTTGTACTATATACTAATTTTTCCTAAAATGAAAAAACTTCTTAATGAAGAATGAAAAATGCAAATAAAGACTTGACTCAAGTCTCTACGGAGTTGTCTTATTCTTTTGACGTTAGAGGCAAAAAAATAAATAAAATAAAATGTCATTTCCTGCCGCAACCAATAGAAGCTTGACACGTCATGCTCCAGTCTAAACGTCTTACAACTTTCCAAAAGATAAGCATGAATTTTGTCAAACTCAAATAAAATTATAAAAGCATACATACATTGGTTGTGAGTGTTATAAAAGTAAGAGCTTTCAAGATAAGAGATAAGAGAAAAGAAGAGAAGATAGGAGAGCAATGCGCATTCCGTTTTCTCCCTTCCATTCATCAAGTACAAGGCCCTATTTATAGGCATCTGAGAATGCCCTCCAAGGGTCACACTTAATAGTAATTGTGACTATTCGTACATTGAATAACTCTTTCGTTTCTCTATAACAATTTATGAACAGTATTTATGATGCAGAAGGTCAAGAGTCAATGGACATCCACTTATTTAATACATTTATAACACTCCCCCTTGGATGTCCATTATGAATACACCTCATTAAAAACTTTAACTAGGAAAAACCTAGTGGGACAAAAACCTAGCTAAAGAAAAGAGTACACCATTCATTGATACACTGTCTAGGGCTGCCTCATTAAAAACCTTTCTTGGAAAATCTAGTGGGATAAAACCTAAATAAGGGGAAAAGAGTACAGTGTGTATCAACTCCCCCTCATGACGACATCACTTGAGATATTTGAGTTTGCGAAGACCAATGCCATGGACAAGCTTTTAAAAGATTGCACCTGGAAGAGATTTTGTGAATAAATTTGCAAGATTCTCATTGGAACGAATATGTTGGATATCAATTTCACCACCCCTTTGAAGATCATGGGTGAAGAAGAATTTTGGTGAAATATGCTTTGTTCGATCACCCTTGATGTACCCTTCCTTTAGTTGGGCAATACATGCAGCATTATCCTCATATAGGATTGTCGAGATCATTTTTCCTAAAGATAAACCATAAGTTGTTCGTATGTGATGTATTATTGACCTCAACCAAACATATTCTCGACTTGCTTCATGGATTGCTAGAATTTCAGCATGGTTAGATGATGTGGCTGATATAGACAACTTCATAGATCACTATGAAATAGATGCACCTCCACACGTAAACAGATAGCCAGTTTGTGATTTACCATCATGTGGATCAAACAAAAATCCAGCATCTGCATAATCAACCATGTCGTGCATGGATTTATTTGAGTAGAATATCCCCATGTCCATAGTGCCTCTGAGATAACGGAGAATATGTTTAACTCCGTTCTAATGTCTTCGTGTTGGTGAAGAACTATATCTTACTAATAAATTAACAGCAAATGATATATTAGGACGTGTGTGATTAGCAAGATACATTAATGCTCCTATAGCATTAAGATATAGTACTTCTGGACCAAGTAGTTCTTCATCACCTTCTTCACTAATTACTCGAGATTTAAAAGGGTCTTTATCAGGTTGCAAAGACCTTACAACCATTGGAGTACATAATGGATGAGATTTATCCATATAAAAACGTTTTAGGATCTTTTTTGTATAAGTTTCTTGATATAAAAAAATCCCATCTTTTATGTACTCAATCTGTAATCCAAGACAGAATTTCGTTCTTCCTAAGTCTTTCATTTCAAATTCTTTCTTCAAACAATTAATTGCCTTTGTAACTCTTCAGGAGTTCCAATGATGTTGATATCATCAACATTAACAGCAATGATGACAAACCCACATCCAGATTTTTCATAAAGATGCATGGGCATATTGGATCATTTATATATCCTTCTTTCAACAAATATTCATGAAGACGAGTATACCACATGCACCCTAATGGCTTCAGGCCATACAGGGACTTATTCAACATGATTTAGTATTGTTCTCGAGAACTAGAATTCAATGTTTTTAATTCCTTCAGGGATTTGTGCTTCTGGCACTTTTAGTCCTTCAGTGATTTTCATATAAATATCATTGTTAAGTGAGCCATATAAATAGGCAGTCACAATATCCATTAGATGCAAATTAAGCCCTTCATGTAAAGCCAGGCTAATCAAATAACGAAAAGTAGTTACATCCACTACAGGTGAATACGTTTCTTCATAATCGATACCAGGCCTTTGTGTAAAGCCTTGGACTACAAGACGTGCCTTGTATCTAATAATTTCACCCTTTTCATTTCGTTTCCTCACAAAAACCCATTTATATCCAACAGGCTTTACATCTTTTGGTGTAAGGAATACATGTCCAAACTATTTTAATGGCATCTTTCCATAAGGGTCAATCTTTTCTCTGTTGGCATTCACTAATGGATTTTGGCTCATGATCCTCATCACTATTCATTACATCATATGCTACATTATAAGCAAAGATGTTATCAACATTGACTTCATTTCGGTCCCAAAGGATTCCATTCATAACATAATTTATTGAAATCTCATTATTTTCACATACTTCAGGTACATGTGTCTGTTCTGGGACTTCAACATTCTCTTCTGGAGATGACTCTTCTGGAGCTATTATCTTTTCTTGATTATCCTTGATTTGACCATCTATATTTTTAGCTCCTTTTCTTTTTTGAAGATTTGTATCTTTGGAACCGACTGGTCTTCCACGCTTCAAGCATGATTTGGATTCATTCATAATAGGTTGTCCTTCAGGGACATCAATTCTGATAGGAGTATTGGCAGCTGGGACATGTGACTTTGTTACTCATTTTGGGTCAATAAATGCTTATGGCATTGGATTAGCTAAATTCTATAAATGAATTATCCTTTGAACTTCCAGCTAATCTCGTGACCCAACTGCTTATTTTCTACCCCTGATGTTGGGAATACTGATTCATCAAAATGACAATCAGGAAATTTGGCTTTAAATAAATCTCCTGTAGATGGTTCTAAATATTTTATGATTGAAGGAGATTTATACCCAACATAAATTCCCATTCTTCTTTGGGGACCCATTTTTGTGCGTTGTGATGATGCTACTAGCACATATACAGCACACCCAAAGATCCTTACAAATATTAGGTTTCTGACCAAAAACCATTTGTGATGGGGAAACTTTTAGATAACTTGTTGGCCTAATGTGAATCAACATCGATGCATGCAAAATGGCATGGCCCCAAGCAGAAATCGGGAGATTAGATCTCATAAGTAAAGGTCTTGCAATTAATTGCAATAACTTAATCAATGATTCTGCAAGTCCATTTTGCGTATGAACATGATCTATAGGATGTTCAACGTCAATTCCAAGGGACATACAATATTCATTAAAAGATAGCGAAATAAATTCACCAGCATTATCAAGACGTATTGTCTTGATAGGATAATCAGGGTAATGTGCTCTTAATCTAATCAACTAGCAAGTAATCTTGCAAACGCCAGGTTGCGTGAAGATAATAGGCAGACATACGACCATTTAGTTGATGCATCAATTAAAACCATATAGTACCTAAATGGACCGCATAGTGGGTATATAGGCCCACAAATATCCCCCTGAATCCATTCCAAAAAAGTGAGAGATTCGCTTTGTATTTTGCTTGGTGAGGGTCGGATAATCAACTTGCCCTTGGAACATGCAGCACATGAGAAATCATAGGATTGTGGTACTTGTTTACACTCAGGGTATGTCCACATGAATTCTCAATTATTTTAGCATTGATCCGGGATGGCCTAACCGATCATGCCAAACATTAAATTCATTATTAAACTTCTGGTTTACATTGACAAACTGCTGGTTTGTATTGATAGACTTCTGGTCTACATTAGTAAACTTCTAGCTTACAATAGCATGTGTCTCAATTATGTTTAAAAATGTATAGTATGAACCAGAAGAAAATGCAGGAAAACTTTCTAATACATTCTTTTTACCAGAAACTATTTTTGTGACATTAAGATGTTTTTTATTATTTTCAATTGTTGTTTCTATGTGATATCCATTTCTGCGGATATCCTTGAAGCTTAGCAAGTTTCTCTCAGACTTGGTAGAATAAAGTGCATTATCAATGCATAATTTTTCAGGCAACAAAATATTAGCTCTCCCGGAGCCTTGAATTAGATTTGTTCTACTAGATATAGTCTGAACCTTAGCTTCTTGCATTATCAAGAAAGAAAAATATTTATCATTTCTGAGTATGGTTTGTGTTGTCGCACTATCTATAAATCTTCTGGATTGATGCTAGTAAGATTCATTCTTCATTACATGAAACAAAAGAAAACATATAATTAAAAGGACATACATATGATCATTACAACTTTAACCACACTAAAGCATAGATGTTCAAACAGACAAATAACTTAAACTAGGAAATCAGCAACATCTAAATGGGTAATGGTCATGTCACCATATTCAAAATTATCAGCCCGATCAACATGATTTATCTCAACATTTGCTCCTTTACCATTATTTTTCAGTGATCCTTGGTAAAGGTCAACTAGGTGTCTTGGTGTACGACAGGTACGAGACCAATGACCCTTTCCACCACAGCGATAACATGCACTTTTAGCATGCTTATTATGCCCATTAGTTTCCTTTTTATGGCTTTTATCAATAATTCCCTTCTTCAGGTGGGAATTTGAACCATCACAATTATGACCACAGCCACACCCACGATTGTAGCCACGTCTACGTCCTCTTCCACATCTACGGCCATAAACAGATTTGTTAGATACTACGTTCACTTCTGGGAATGGATTCTAACCAGTTTGACGGGATTCATGATTCTTTAATAAAAGCTCATTATTTTGTTCAGCCACAAGGAGGCAAGAAATTAACTCAACATATTTCTTAAAATCTTTTTCACGTTATTGCTACTGCAGGAGCAAGTTGAATGCATGAAATGTGGAGAATGTTTTTTCTTGCATATCATCATCAGTGACATTCTCCCCACATAATTTCAATTGAGAAGTAATTTTAAACATGGCTGAGTTATACTCGTTTACAGATTTAAAATCTTGCAAACGTAAATGCATCCAGTTAGAATGAGCTTTTGGAAGTATGATCATCTTCTAGTGATCATACTTTCCTTTAAATTGTTCCAAAGAACAAGTGGGTCTTTGACAGCCAAATACTCAATTTTTAGACTTTCATGTAAATGGTGGCGTAGAAAAATCATGGATTTGGCTTTATCTTGGTTGGATGCGAGATTCCCTTCTTTAATTGTCTCTTCCAGACCATGGACATTCAAATGAATTTTCGCATCCAGCATTCAAGATAAATAGTTCTTTCCAGTAATGTCAAGAGCCATAAACTCAAGTTTTGCAAGGTTTGACATGGTTTAAACTAATTAAAGCAATAAAACAAATTATTAAAACTTGAAATATAAACTGCAGTATATAAACAATAAAATTACTATAAAAATAAAATGATTCATAAAGTAAAATATTGCAAAAAAATTAAAACTTTATGGCTTCTGACCAATTAATTCTCATGACTTCAGGCCATTAATGCCAAAATGTGGAATTAAATTATATAGCTTCTAGCCATATAATTTTATAATAGAAAACTGAGGCTAAATGGCTTCTGGCCATTTAGAAAATAAAAATTTATGACTTTTGACCTTTTATCTTCATGATAAAAATTGTATATAGCTTCTGGCCACAATATAGAATATACAATGTATATAACTTCTGGTCATATACCTTAGAAGCAAATGAATATGACTTCTGGCCATATTAAGAGAAATATGAAGAATCAAATGAATATGGCTTCTGGCCATATTAAGAGAAATATGACTTCTGGTCATATAATTTCTTAATATAAAAGCATATATATGTAAGACTTTTAACCATATAAATAATATATATACATACATATATATATATATATAAGAACTTGCAAATGAGATTATAATAAAAACAATCATAATAATCTCCAATCTAAGTCATGGATCCCGATGTTTAAAACAATCGATAAAAGATTCACTTTAATTCCATATAGTGGCTAAGAATATCTCAGATAGATCGATATTAAACAAAGGTACAGTAAAAGAAAGTAGATGAAATCATTAAGGTAACTATGGGGGAGGTAAACCTTCGTCGGAACAATCGTGCTGATAACGTGTTATAAAAAAGCTTTCAAGATAAGAGAAAAGAAGATAAGATAGGAGAGAAATGCACATTCTGTTTTCTCCCTTCCATTCATCCCTCCAAGGGTCACACTTAAGAGTATAATTAATGAAAATTAATTGTGACTATTCGTACATTGAATAACTCTTTCGTTTCTCTGTAACAATTTATGAACAGTATTATAATGCAGAAGGTAAAGAGTCAATGGACATCTACTTATTTAATATATTTATAACAGTGAGCCATATATAATAATGGGTGTGTTATTTTTCACTGGAGTTATATAGGTAAAAATTTTGTATTGATTTACGTGAAATGATTATCAAAATTATGATAATTTAGTAATTAATCTACCACTGCTAATTCTTCCAAGATTAGTGACATATATGATAATGAATTTTTGGTAAAACATATGTTGATCTTTTAGAAAACCGTAAAAAAGTTTGACGATGACCCTTGCCATTTGTAATACTAAAAAGTAAAATTGTCTCATTTTAACACTTTCGATCAATCTACATTAAATTTTTAAAAAAAATTTGGAATAACATTAATTTTATATTAAAATTTTTAGATTAAATTTATACATTAACTAATCAAGGTAAGTTACATACAATAACGTTAGCTTGAGTGTTGTTGGGGACGTTGAGATAAATAGGTTTGAAACTTCTGACAATTATTCTCAGATCTTAAAGAAGAGACTAAATTTTTAATGATAAGTAAGGAATATAAGCTAAGTTTTCATTTTTTTTATATTCAACTATGTCATCACAAGTTATTATTTGATTTTTTAATTATTTAAAAAAAGATGATGGTAAATTTAAAATCCAGAAGTATCTTCCTTGAAATCTTAAATTTAATCTTAAAATTTTATAGTAATTTCCTGAAAACCTCAAGGAATGCTTGATCAACGGAGTTGATTTATTCTTTTGAGGTTATACACAAAACAAAATGCAAATTAACATAACAGGCGACTATCACAGTTACAACGTTGGTTATCACATATAAAAATTCAGTTTAAAAATAGTTTTTACGAAGCTTAAGGTAAAATTTAGGTTTTGAGGAATAGATTTTTGGGAGAATAGCTTTTATAGATTCCAAGGTAAAATTTAAGTTTTGAAAGATAATTGTATTTGGGAAGTTATTGACTTTTTACAGAGTTTGCGTCATAAAGTGACTAGGAAAGAGAAAATAGAAATAAAGACTAAATAGGAAAGAAAACATTTATTAGGAAAGAGTGTGTGATTTAATAAGAAAATATCTTTTTCAAAAACCTTAGTTTCAAAACAAAGTTTTGTATCCAAAATAATTTTTCTAAAAAAAATTTCTTGGACAAAACCTAAATTTTGGATTAAAAATAATTTCACCATAAAACCTAGATTTGGTAACTGAGATACAAATGAGTCCAATAGATGTCATTTTTTAATTTATAGCTGTTGTCTATTCAAAAAGTTTGATATTATAGGGTTTGTTTGGGGAGGCAAACATCCATTCCTGGGTTTACCGAATTAAAATTCCTCTCACATATTTATCTCAGAATCTGTGATCATTCTCCCTACGGATTTCCCAGCAAACCCATATAATGTGTAAAAAATTCATTTTGACGTGAAGTGCAAAATTAACTTTTTCTCACCTCTACCGTTTCAATATAACGTCACATCAATAACAGACTTCTAATTGGTCAAGAAGCAATATCACACAATTAGACGTCGTTGTTTTAGAGGACGTTTGGCCGATATATGATGTGTTTCATATAGCATTGTAAGTGAAAATTAGTGATTTTGATCCCACAAATTTCATTTCATTAAAAATATTAATTTTTATAAACTAATAAAAATATGGATTATCTTATCATTTGAGATATTCCAAACCTTGATTTTAAACTTTAATAACTAAAATCAAAATGATGACAAATTTAAAAGTCAAATATTATATTAATCTCAAATTATATTAAGAAAGATTAATTATTAAACCTCAATAAAAACATAGATCTTCCTTATAACTTAATTCCTAAATTTTAGTTTGATATAGATTAATTTTTATAATTTTGATGTTGTTAAAATTGTCTTTAAAATTTTCATTCAGTACAACCAATCATATAATTTAAGCTTTAAAACCACAGTCCTTAACATGGTTTTTGAAACAATTCTAGTTCGTATAATTATATTATTTAAATGTAGGATTGAATATTTTAATTGATTAAATATATAGAAATTGAATTACGTTAGTCAAAATTTAATAATTAAATGTAAAATGAATTCATCAATAAAAATTATGTTATGATGATTTTTTAGCAAAACACAAGTATTTTTTATTGCAGGTAATAATACTTGTGGTATTATTGGTTATTAAATGTAGGCACTTATTTAATAAAATGAATATTCAAACATTTGTTTGTCACATTATGATGGAGGACATACTAACACTGCCAGAAAAATGACATTTAGCGACTAAAAAATCTATCGTTAAATAGCTATTTTCCAGTGGAAAATTTCCATTTAGCGACGGAAAATAGTCATTCAATGACGGGTGACATTTTTCTGGTAGTGTAATCCTTTTTACTACTTCTCAAAATGTTAATATAATATTTGGTTTTGAAATCATTTTACTTTTAATCCCTTATGTTTAAAATAAGTAATTTTGATCATTCAAGAGGCAAGACAGTCTAGATATTTATTAAATTATATAGATCGATGTTTTAAATGAAATAAAACTTACATGATCAAAATTTCTTTCTCAAATTAAAGTGATCAAAATTAAATAACGAGAGTAAATAACATCCTCGAATCAATTAATACCAACATATCGAAACTCGAACCGGGCCAGTCGAGTCAAACCGGAAACTGGTGACTCGACTCGGAAATCTGGTCTGAGTTAAAGGTTGAACCCAAGTTATGGTGACTCGGACCAACTCCCCATAACTTGGTCAGCCCACCGAGTTAGGGGTTGACCAAGTTACTTAAAAAAAAAAAAAGCAAAAGGAGGGATGGTGTTGAAGGATCCAGTGGTACCTAGAAGATATGGAAGCCATGGATATAAGAAGACTGAATGGTATTGAAATCAAACGCCACTGATAAGATGCAAAGAGCAACAATCACAAGCTTACCTTCACCATTCCCTCATATCGAATCCCACTTTAGGTTCCATGTGAAAATTCACAAGTTAAGTCAAAATTTAATAATTAAATTTAAAATGAATTAAACAATAAAAATTAAATTATGGTGATTTTTTGGCAAAACACATGTATTTTTTATTAAAGGTAATAATACTTGGGTACTATTGTGGGCACTTATTTCAATGGATATTCAAACATTTGTTCGTTACGTTATGATAGAAGATGTGCTAATCCTTTTTGCTACTTCTCAAAGCATTAATATAATATTTGGTTTTTGAAATCATTTTGCTTTTAATCATTTATGTTTAAAATAGTAATTTTGATCTTTCAAGAGGCAAGACAGTCTACATCTTTATTAAATATATAGACCAATGTTTTAAATGAAATAAAACTTACATGATCAAAACAACTTTCTTAAAATTAAAGTGATCAAAATTAAAAAATGAGAGTAAATAATATCCTCGAATCAATTAATACCAAAGTATGGGACCTTGAACCGAACTGGTCAAGTTTAGCAGGAAATCGCGACTCAACTTGCAATCTGATCAGGGTTGAAGGTTGAATTTAGGTTATAATGAATCAGTCCAACTCGGATCAACTCATCATAACTCGGTTAATCAGTTATTTAAAAAAAAAAGTAAAACAGGGGACAATGTTGAAGGGTCTGGCGGTTCCTGAAAAATACGAAAGCCATGTATACAAAGAGACTGAATGGTATTAAAATCAAACGTCACTGATCAGATGCAAACATCAGCGATCACAAGCTCATTGATAAGAGTGATTCTAGACAGCAACAGATTCCGGACTGCAAGTCTTCCTTGGGTAAAACCGATGATGGAGGGAGGAAGAGAGAGGGAAGGAAATAGATAAGAGTGAAAGGGGGCAGGAGGCGTGCATCTTGACAAAGTTGAGTGTTATGAATTAATGCGATGTGACAGCCTTGGAAGATTCATCGCAGTTTCCCTCTTCCTCTGCTTTTATATTTCTCTTTCTTTTTTTTTAACTCTTCATTTGCTATTTATATTTCTCTTTCTTTATTCAACACTTTTTTTTAATTTTCTATTCCTGGATTTGACATATATAACCTAGCACGTAGTTTCCACTCAACCACACAAATAACCACATTCACTCGTTAGTTCATACGATTGTAATTCACATGATGCCGTTTGAAGCAAATTTTTAAATGTAAATATTTTTATTTTCGTAAATACATAAGGGAGTTATCACTTTTGCCATTCTTTAAAATGTTTTTATGATATTTTTTATTAATATGTAATGAGATTTATTTTTAATTTTTTTATTCTTCACTGGTCTGACCCCTGGTTTGATTCCAGTCTGATCAACTGACTTTTAATCCATTTAGTTTGATTCAATCACCGGTCTAATTTCCTATAATTTGATTAATTCTAATAGTGAGGTGCTATTTATGCTTTTGAAACTTTTTAAAAGAAAGTAAAAGTAAAAAATATAACATTAATAAAGGGCATAGAAGATGGGACAGGGCACTACGTTTTGCCCATAAAATAATTTTCAAAGCTTGCCCATTTCTCTTTCTATGATTTTTTTTAATAAACTCTTTCTATGATTTTGTAAACTTAAATGACATGATATTAATTCATTCATTAACTAATTAATTCATTGTTATTTTATGTAGAAGTTATAAAATTAAGGCTTAAAGGTAAAAATACCTATAAATTTTTACTAAAAAAATATGCTAAACATCATATACTTTGAAGGTGCAAAAATGGCTTCAAACATTTAAATCATAGTGACATGATATGCTATATTATTGGATTGGAAGGATCCAGAGCAGAATATAGTTGGTTAGAAGTGAGAGGAGGAGCTGACTGAGTACTGTGGGTAATGGGCAGATGATGAGAGAGAATGAGTAAGTGGAAGAGGGAAGAAAGAGAGAACAAGTAGGAGGGACAACAAGGTAATTTAACACCATTCTCTTTGGGCTGAATGTAAGAACACCATATCTTAAGTCTTTCGTGTTGAGATCTCCGTATATAAACTCAGAACCAGGCGAATTCAAGCGATCTAGGGTCAAACGGCTTAACACAATAATAAAAACAGCCTCCAGACCCACTGGCTCATTCGCTCCCGAAGGCTTACCAGCGCCTTGCTCATATACAGGCTCGTATTGTCAGAGTTAACATATAGTATTCAAACATTCAACTCAAGAATCGATACTTGAACAAGAATCTCTTAGTTTTGGAGAGTGAGTAATAGGATTACATAATTTAGTTTTCCCCTCCCCTAAAGATTTAATAAATAAATGAAAAATAGAATAAGAACAGAGATAAGAAACTTACAGAAATTCTGCTTTATTCCAAACTCTTCAAACTCTTTTACAAAGAAATTTTTACAGAGGGAGAGAAGAGAGGTTTGCAAGTGAGAGCTTTGCAAACTTTGGTGTGTCCCTCCTAAATTCCTAAATTCCCTTTTATAGAGATAAGGGACTATAAAGATAAAGAGGCCTAGTAAAGTAGATTATATAGGCTTTTTGACAATTTTCAACATCTTTTTCAAAATGTCAAAAAGGCTAATACCTAAGTTTATCATATAAATTTTACAAAGTCAAAAAGGCTATAAAATTTATCCTACAAATCTACAAGTTCAGATATCTTTATCTCCTTGGAAATATGTGCCTGCTGCTCTTCCTTCGGCCAGTTCTGACAGTTGCGGCAATTATGCTTTATATCCATTTGTCGTATTCTTCTGCAGACTACATTTTTTACCAATTTTTTGTACCATAATTTCTTGTACCAATTTTTTGTACCATAATTTCTTGTACCATATCGTATTCTTCGGCCAGTTCTGGAGAGGCTTGATAATTACTATCTGTCACAAATTTTTTGTACCATAATTTCAATTTTTCTACTTCCCTCGGAGTTTTTCCAGGAGCATAAATTGCTAAGTTTTCTTCTATATGATAAATCCACTGGGAATCTTTGCCACCAAAAGATTTTTCCAATTCTTCAATGATTGTCATGAATCCATTGGCTCTTTTGTCTGGGATGGCTTTAATAGTTTCTTCAGTAAATTCTTTGACTTCTGGATTAGGCAATAAAGGCTGTCTGGTAACTCCAAATTTAATCAGAGTATAAGTTGGCATAAATTGATCCTGCCAAAATTCTGGAATGGCCGCAAAAAATCTCATGAATATCTGTCTTCTAGATACCACTGATTTATAGGCCACTGCTGCCAGCTTTATAGGTTCAGGTAGACAGGCAAGT
>JANTPZ010144169.1:1910-11999 GCA_025593235.1 Vachellia pachyceras | reverse complement strand
CTATGGTATAGAAGAATTCCCAGATCGGTTGAATTAGTGAAAAGCCACTCCCTTCCTCTGTCCAATAACTCCCATTAACTTGCATGAATTTATAAGAGGCAACAAAAAGGTGATGGTCCAAGCAGCTAAGCTCACCTGGCATCGTGGGCTGGAGAGGCAGCAGCCTGTTATCCTTCCACTGTGAGGAGCCGGAGGTTGTCGCTGCTCTGTTAAGCCAGCCTCACGCATTGCCCTCTTGTTTAGGAATCATGAGCCTCAAGCCTTCGCTCAGGACTCACGGCTCAGCTCGCAAACGAAAACCATAAATCAAAACGTGACAGCTTGTGACCCAAATAAAGATAAATAAATGTGGTTTTGCATCACCCGAGCTAACCATAAAATGTCTTGAAAATTACCTTTTTTAAAAAATAGAAACCAAATTAGAAATATATATATATATTGTTGAAAACCAATTTGTTAAGTTGGGTTTGCTAATTGACGAGCGAATCGTTAGTCGCCTTGGTCCGCGTCAAATATTTTAACCGAATTAATGTAGTAAAGCATCAATCCGGATCGTATTCACTTTGAGGAGCCGAAAAATGAAAATAAATCCTAGTAATTAAATGCGAGTAACTGAAACGGAAAAATTATTGAGGGAAATTTCATGTGAATATTATGAATTGAATTAAAATTAAATTACTTCTTTTTTTATATATATTTTTTATGTGAAAACAAGTGAAACAAATGAAAATAAATGAAACACGAATAACCGATGATGGAAATTAATTCTCCAACTCAACAACGTAGGCAATCATCACTTCAATAGATATGGGAGTTAAAACAATGAATTAAAGAATTATAATTAAGCTTTTAATCTAACAACCGAGCCACCTCGAATTGCCACAAAATATTTTCCAAACTCCCAATTTACTAACTGCCACCAGAATAGTAAAGAGGAATTAAGGATAATATAACCACTGCTTAATTGTAACTCTTAAATTCAAATAATAGAATTAAAGTTAGCAAAAGATTATTTGATCCAAGATTCTAAGCCACCTTAGAAAATCACAAAATGTTCACTCTAAATTCAATACAATGTGATACCACAACATCATATTTGAAATTAAAGTTATAATAAGTCCAATATCAATTGCCAAACAATAATTCCAGTCACAATAATCTCCAAAATAATTGCTATCAAACAATAAAATTGTTCCAACAATTAGAATAATTATCCTAAGACCTAGGAATTGTTAAACAATTATTGGACAAGAAATTAAAGCAACTAATACTCTCCTTTGAAGACTCAAGCTCATGCCATTGTTGTTGAATTAGAGAATTATAAAGCTAGCCAAGATATTTCATGAAAGAGTCCAGAAGCTCCAACACTGCAGCCATCCCCTTCTTGGAATAAAGCTGGAACAACAGAGGCGAAAACGGAAGTGTCGAGCAGCTGAAAAAAATAGTCTGGAGGTGTGTATGACCGTCCCCCCTTGAATTCTTGAATGAATGTTTATTTATATGCGCATCTGTGAAACCTTCGTGTGTGTGTGCGCCAGACTGGATGTCGATGGGTGCTGTGCGAATCTGGAAGAATGGTATGGGTGTATGTCCGTGAATGGAAAATGATTGGGAATGGAGCAGGAGGTGTGGCGTTGTGGGCGAATGAATGATTTCCTGTGCGTGCCGCCCATGGGATTGAGGATTGGGGAATTGATGGAATAATGAGTGGATCCAGGTTGTGTGTATGGGCGGCGGCTGTTTGTGGAATAATGAATAGGGGAATGGAGTGATGGAAGTGGCGGCCAGGGTGTGATGGAATGGAGAATATGTGCGTGGGAGAATGAATGAATGGGAAAAGGAATGATTTGGGGAGGTGGTGGCTGGATGAATAGAATAGATGGATTGGTAGTGGCCCCCATATGTCTTTTTCTTCTCCTTCATTCCTTAGTGGCGTGAGCAATGTAATTAATGGATGGAATGGAAAAGGAATGATGGGTGGATGGTGTGGCCCCGCAATAATGGATGGAAGTGGTGGTTGAAATGATTGTGTAGGAATGGAATTGATTGAATTGCTCCAGCCTCCATTGTCTCTTCTCACGTGGCTACACAAAATAATAACAACGACAATAACAACGACAATAATAATAATATGAAAACAAAATAAATAGACTTATAAATTTGGTCTTAGATTTGAATTTCTTGAATTTATCTTTCGATTCCAATTTCTTCCAAGAATATCCTTAATTGGCATTAATTTTATATAATAATCATTAATCACAATTAATGCAATTAAACCCAATAAAATCCAATAATAGGATCAAAATTCCCTCAAAATGTTACAAATTCACTTGATAAAATATGATTAAATCACTAATCAATGGAGCTCGACTTGTATTTTCGGTTCACTGGAAGGTGTTCCTTAAACCAGAGGTATTATCCTGTGAGTAAAATAAAAAACACAAAAGAAAATGTTACTCAAACCATAAATTTTATGACCCAATACCTCTTTAACTTCTTATCCAAATTTTACAATTGGAAAGCCAGTAAGTTTCTGGCAAAAAAAAAAAATAGAAAGCCTGTACGTACATCCAACTTTTAAACAATCTTTTACTTGCATATTGTCACCTTGACACCGTGAAGCACCTGCTCTAATGGAAAATAATAGTCTCAAACATGAATTCCAAAGTACTCCTTTACATTATACTAAACTATACTTCATTAGTCATCGAAAATGGAAAAGAAAAAAAAAGAGAATTAAATCTTTTGAAGGCTCTCAAGCAATTCAGAAAGAACCACATATCCAGAACCTCCAAGAACCAGCAGTAGAGTTATCTTCCCTCCGGGAACTATTTCAGGTAGTTTCATAGGTGGAGGTGAACTTGAATTCAAATTTGAGTACCTATCAGACCAGGACATTGCAGCTGGAATAATTCCAAACAGCACCAACACTACAAATTGAAATCAAACCACATGAGAAAAGCTTTGCTGCACCAGAATTAATTCCCAATAAATAACTATGAATTATATAGAAAAAGAATACACATAAATAAACATAGTTTCGTTCGTAAGTATTTGGTCTTCCAATAGAACAATAATCATGCCCCGATGACAGTAAAATATGGGGGGCAATTGGAAAAAGTTCTCAATTGAAAACTTTATTAGCAAGAATGACTTAAATTATAGAGTATTGGTACTCCAACGGCACAAAATATGCAGAGTATTAATATTTTATCTGTTTAAAAATTTACCATATTCTTTTTTCAATAAAATTTTTAATGGGAGACCTTTCCCCAATTTTTTTCAAGGAAAAAAATCATTTGCTGAATTGGTTAGCCTAAATTTCAAAAGGACCTTAGCAGAAAAGTTGATAGAAAATTGAATCCCAAACAATTAAAAGAAACTACACCAAAGTTTTCTCCTGTTTCTCAGGCTGAACATTAACTAATTGATATACCTCCATAGGTTCCAGCAAAATCTAAGGCTTTGAAAATTATTTCTGGGTCCAACAATGACAGTACCAGTGGTGGGACTAAAGCTTAAATATATGGCAATGGCATGTTTTGACCAGATGGGAGCTGCAACACTAAAAATCCAAATAATGAACATGAGAAAAATTATTAATAACTCTTCATTAATCTTCTTTTCTAAAGTGGCTCTTATCAAGATATCTAAGCTTCCATGAACACATAATTAAGAGTTCGATCCTAGTTGCAGCATAACTCAAATTAAACCGAAATTTCAGTGCAATGTACAGAGGGTCTCTATTTTGTGCAAGTTTATAGCCTAAATGCACTTTTAATCATTTAAACCAACAAAAGGACCTCATCGCATATGAAAAGTTACGATCTTATTTCAGCTGCAGAAAATCCAACCCTAAAGCCCTAAACATTATTTGACATCCGATCATCCCTTTTTATTCAAATAAAGAAATAGATTCCATTTAATGCTATTAAAGACCCACACACATATAGTGAAACATAAAGTGAGAAAGTCACAACAAGTTTTCTTTATGAATTTCTTTGATGATAGGTTGTTTTCTTGACAGTAGCCCTATGCATATCAAAGAGGAAAACGATGGATCTCAACCTGGCTCTGATACTATGAAGAGCAGTATTCACTGAATAATACCTGATGTCATTTCATTCAAAGGCAATAATAAGCTTCTGTGTATACATCTCAATAGTGGGTACGCACATACAGCAAATTATTCCCACTGAACCAACGCTGAGCATCACAGTCCAGCAGGCCCATTGTGCCTTTTTTTCATGCTGACCTATTACAAAAACAAACTAATTTCTACAGACTCCCAGGGATTCTTCCCTTTGCCATCAAAATAGTCGAAAGGTTGCAGGCCCCACACATTAAGCTTCTGGAAACCTCTTCCTCCTTGGACCCGAGTCTTCAAGTTCAACTAGCACAGCACAACAGAGACAGATACTCCAGCTTCGAACAATGCCCTAGTATTATACGAACTCCATGCGTGGTCATGGAATACCAATGGCAAGATGCTTCAGGTAGGGCATTGGGGAAGCAATCGCCATAGCTTCATAGTCTCTTTCATAATTCTCAAGGCCAGTAACGTAATTGTGCATCTTCCTGTGTAACTCTTCTAGAAGCTTCAAGTTGTCCCCTATGAGCTCGAGCCCACGAGGTCCCATGTTCATAAAATAGCTAATGTCTAAAATAGTGACGGATGATAGCCTCCCGGCGATTTGTTGCATTGTGGAATCCATGGTTTTGCTCTCGGAGATTATCAGACTCTCGAGACAGCTCCGATTGTATAAGAAAAGGATTTAATAAACAATCAATACTGCTCTAGCCAGGGAGAAGAATTTTTTACCTCAATTTATTAAATTTTGCATGTGAATCTACGATTTTAGCTTAATCTATTGTGTTGACTTTAATTTAATGTGTTACAATGAATACTAATTAAATAGGGATAATGTTAAAATTTATTAAATTTTAGGATAAAGTTAATTCTGTGAGTGGCTTATAAATAGGACTAAAAGAATATATAAGTTTTTAAGAAACATAAATTATACATCATAATGTTGTTTTAAGAAATAAAATTTAAAGGGAAAATAATGTAGGCAGAAATAAGTTTTTTTAAAATTGGACAAATAAGTTATTACGTCATTTGGAATAATTTTATTTTGTTTTAAAGAAAAATAAATATATTAAATTTTTTTAAAAAAGTAAAAGTCAAATAAATAACAACTAATATATTTATTTGAATAATTGAAGAATGACACTTCAGAAGTACTCAAGTATTACTTGTATTCAACTTCTTTCATTTTCATTTACTGGAAGACAGCTTTTATGGACCAAAGGGATTCTCTGGATACCGGTAAAAATGTTATTTATATTCATAAAACCATATTCAAGAATAATCTTTCTTTAATCATTAATCTTAGATTATTATGAAACCTTTGAAAACAGCCCATTGCAGGAGTTCAAAGGCGCTACAGTCCCTACGGTATGAACTTCTAAATATCATTGACCACTATCACAAGGCCCATAATTCATATGTTACAGCTCATTCAAAAAAGAAGAAACAATAAAATTTTACAATTTATATGTTTGTCTTCAATCCATCTTCATTTCTCACTAGGTATTGCATCCAACATTTTATAAATTGAGGGATAGAAACAATAAAAATTGCCAATATAGGTTCAATACTTCTTTGAATGACATGTTTGCATAATAAACATGTCCTTGATCTTGTTTAGTGATACCACAACATGTGACCTATTGCAACGCCTCCGTGAATAATTGGCGCAACAATTCAAGGCCAATTCAAGAATAGAGGATGTAGTTGTCAAAATATTACCAATATGTTGTTCATCATCTCCATGTAATAAATTGGAATCTATGACTTGGGTTAACAATGCATGTGATGACATGTAATAAAATTTTGCGATTCCAAAGTCACCCACTAGAGCAACCATATTATCATCCAACAAAATGTTACTTGCCTTCAGATCACAATGGACTATTGGTTTGTATAAACCATGATGGAGATATTCTAAGGCTGAAGCGATATTTATCATTATATTTAACCTCTGAAGAAAATACAAACAAAGATTATGAGAATATAGCCATTTCTCAAGACTCCCTTTGGGAATGAACTCCATTATCAGACACTTGAAGTCATCATTGGAACAGCAACTAATGGTCTTCACCAAATTGCGATGGCGAACATTACGCATTGTGTCACATTCCACTTCAAAGCTCCTTGACAATTCTTCTGATTCAAAATTGAATAGTTTAACAGCAACAATTGCTCCACCTGAAAGCCTTCCTTTGAACACAGAACCAAAACTTCCCCTTCCTAGCAAGTTACTCTCATCAAATATATTGGTTGCATCCAAGATCTCAAAATAAGAAATCCTTCTTGGCATTACTAGAGTTAACAAATCTTGTTTCATGGTATGCCCAGGATTCATTCGTTTACGTCGTTGGATGAGGATAATGCCTGAAACAACCAACACTGTCGACAAAACAATTGGTAATATGAATTTCAACAAAATCAATTTTGCCATTGATGACCTTTTTCTTCCTTCTTTTCTGCATTGAGGTACTTACATTTTTGGCTCACCACAAAGTGCTTTATTCATCATGAAAGATTCTGCTGCCAAATCCTTGAAGGCCCCACCACTTGGAATCTCACCTTTTAGTTGGTTATAAGAGAGATTAACATAGTTAAGCGATCTAAGTGACTCGAGTGATTTAGGATTCTCACCGGACAAATTATTTTGGGAAAGGTCTAGCTTTACTAAGCTCAGCATGTTCCCAATTGATTCAGGAATTGTCCCTCGCAATATGTTATATGCTAAGGACAAATTTTGCATATGTTGCAAGCTGCCTATGGTTGTTGGAATTATGCCTGAAATTTGATTTCTTGACAAATCTAATAGCATAAGAGCTCCCATGTCCCCAATCTTAAATGAAAGATTTCCAACTAACATGTTGGAAGATAGGTTTATTTTCAATACTCTTGTCAAATTCCAAATGGAAGAAGGTATTTGAGAAACCAACTTATTGGAGCCCAAGTAAAGATCTTGCAGGGACATAAGATTTCCTAAGCAAGGAGGAATTGTTCCAGAAAATTTGTTCCGAGATAGATATAAATATGCAAGTCTTCTTATGTCACACAGCTCTTCAACAACGAAACCATCTTAGCTCATTCCCCACAAGGCTTAAATGCTGAAGTGCCTGTAAGTTTCTAATTATTTTTGGAATTGATCCATTTATATTATTTTCAGCAAAAAATAGCTGAACCAAGTTTGAGAGATTCCCAATTTCTGATGGTATGTTACCGTTAATCCCACGTGAGTCCATCATCAGAGTCTGTAGAGTATCAGCCAAGTTTCCAATGGACTTGGGAAGTTTCGTATGCAATGGATTTCTCGAGAGAATAAGAATTTTCAAATGTCTACAATTTGACAAAGAGCTAAAAAAGCCAGTTTCAAAATTGGAAGCATCTATTATGGTGAAGTTGTTATCATGTGCTCGAAGGGTTTCTAAGTATCTTAAATTCCCAAGCGTGCTTGGTAAAGCCCCTTCAAAATTATTTTCCTCCAATTCTAGAATGGTTTGATGGAAATTGTGCCATAGGGTCAATCATTGTACTTCACACATTATTTACTTTAATAAATTTTCTCCATTTAATTATCGTAAACTTTGCGTGTTTATTATGATAATTGCATCCATGGGCAAATTATGAATATTGTCCTAAATGTCCCTGGTCAGTTATCTATGTGGGAATAAAGATAAAACAAGACCAGTATGACTTTGATATGGTATTGAGATACAAGTCATAGGCATTTGTAAGAGTACAAGGTGCTAGATCGACCCGCTATGAGAAAGCTACATGGATCAAGTCATTAGCTTATCTCATATGTAATCACGTCACAATGCCCTTCGACCTGAGATTATCATGGATTCCTGCATGAGAGTCGCTAAGCTTTGACCTAGTCAAAAGTCATCTTTGACCGGGTGATGATAAAGGCTATGATCGGGCTTAGAGGTTTTTCATGTGGAGGAATGTGAGTGATCAAGATGAAATTTGTCCCTCACATTAGTTGAGAGATATTACTGGGCCCCTCGATGAGTGAGTCTGAGAAATGTATGGCCATACTGTAACGAAAAAGGGTTTTCGTTTCTTTGATCAGATAACTCAGGGATTGAGAAAGTAATGGTCGGGAATAGGAGGATGACGTCATCCATGCCTCATCATTAATCGAAGTATCGCGTGACAAAAGGGACGTGATGTGGTTGCATAAAAGGTTGCGTCGTATTAACGATCCCCGTATAATTTGGGTAGTCGTAATGTCTTGCTAGAGGCCACTTATGACTTGTGGGCTAATGTTGAGTTTAGCCCACTGCCAACTTTATATGGGCCTACAGGGTCGCACGCAAGAGCAGCCCAGCATAAGCTTTATTTCTAGGGTTTATTCGAATTTTAAATATATGTGTATATATGTTGAAATTCAAAATTGCACAATATTATATAAATAATATTTGTGTGTGTTAGTTTAATTTATTTGATAAATTAAACAACTAACGTCAATTTAATTTATGAGGATAAATTAAATCTGTTGGCTCATTATTTGGTATTAAATGGATATGATTTGATCAGATCAATTTAATCCAAGTTAAGATTGCAAAATTCAAATTTAACATTTTCAATATTGAATTTCGAAATTCAAGATTAGATCTTGAATATCTTTTGAAATTTGAATTTCAAGATTAGATCTAGAATATCTTTGAAATTCGAAATTTAATATTAGATCTTGAATATCTTTTGAAATTTGAATTTCAAGATTAGATCTAGAATATCTTTGAAATTCGAAATTTAATATTAGATCTTGATTATCTTTTGAAATTCAAATTTCAAGATTAGATCTTAAACATTCTTTTGAAATTTTGGATTGCAGGATTAGATCCTAAATATCCTCTGAAATTTCGAATTGTAAGATTGGATCTTGAATATCCTTTTGAAATTTCGGATTGCAGGATTAGATCCTAAATATCCTCTGAAATTTCGAATTGCAAGATTAGATCTTGAAATTCAAATTCAAAATTTTAAAGATTAATAAATTATTAATCTTAAATTATGATGCACTCTATGAGCTTTATAAAGATAAGTGCTCGTGGACAGAAGTGTAATCTAATTTTTGAAATTGAGTCCATCCTTGAGCCAAGAAACCCTAGAGAGAGAGTGGAAGAAAGAGGCGCTAGCACGCGGCTATTGTTGGAGACTGTTCGCGTGGATACCGGTAGAGGGAGGCGATTGAAAGAACGTCGGCTCCTCGTGATCGGAAGTAAGAACGCGGGACATTTGGGAACCTGAAGAGATCCAGACGCAAAGCAAGTGACAATCTTGAAACACAAAAGGTACGCCTTCATCTCCTCGATCTAAACGCCTTTGACAGATCCATCTTTTGGGATTAGAAAATTTTTAAATTCCGCTGCGTGTACCTAACATAATATCATCAAATTCCATGCTTCAAGCTTCATACATTTTCTCTTTTCCTTTTGATGAACTTGTACCTATAAATGGTTAGTGGGGGAGGGTGAGATTTTTGGAAATCTCAATAGCAAAACTTACTAACATACATGTAAAATTGGCATGACATGCTTTAAGTTCATAAAATTGTGTAACAATGTCAAATTGTGTACCAAGCACATATTCCATGCATATGGCCATAGCATAATGTTACTCATAAACACATTTAACAATGTCTTAAGCATAAACAAGTCATGCACAACATCTAGAGCATTTCACAAATATTTAGATAAGTTAGAAATCTTTGCTACCTTTAGGCTTTACTTTCTCCTTAACTTGTTCTTGATTTTGTAACTTGTCTTGGTGATGTAGCCATGTTAGTATTAGGTTTCTATTGGAATTTCCAGAGTTTTAGAATCAAATTTAGTCCATACATGACCCTTTTATGCTTAAATTGGTATTAGGAGTTGTTGACTTGGATTAGTGTAATTTTAGGGTCATATGCCATGAATAATGATTTATTGTGCCTAAATTGCATCATGAGCAAATGATACTGCCCATATTTGCTATTTCATTTCAGGAATTCCTCAAATGTA